>JBBPKJ010000064.1:0-56850 GCA_038089195.1 Brasilioporus rufonigricans | reverse complement strand
GCAGCATATAACGGGTACAGGGACTATCTTGGATTTGATTCGCTATGATCTTTGATTCATTCTTTTCCGCCTCCTTCGTGTCTGGATATTCATGTAGCCATAGACTCTGATTCCTTCACGGATATACCCTACTCACTAGATGGACGATCTTACTCGCGTTTTATACCTGCAGTGTCTTATTGCATATTACCTTCTAACTTGTACCGTTGCTCCTAAAACCGTAGACTCTTGGACTTTTACATGACGACCACAGTTCGTCGAATTGCATAGAAAGAAAGAAAAGATTGGGTTTGGTCGTAACACGTTTGTCAAACTTCGACGCTATACCGAGACTATGGAAGAGCAGGTTAAACTACGTCACAAGAACTCGTCTCGCCCAGCTGATTCGATCATCATCTTCCTCGTGGGCATCCGAACCATCCTCAGCGAGCTTATACACGGCAGTCAGGACGTAGTCAGCTCTATCGCGGTCACCGGTGATCTTGCATTGCGTCATGGTAAAATGACCTTGGAGGCCTTGGCGTGTAGAGAGCGCATTGATGAGATCTTGCTCAGGAATTGCAAGCCCTGGATTACCTCCCTGCGAAAACGTGATCCGATGGAGCTCAAACTCCTCCAGCCGCGGTGCTAATACGTGACATCGTCCTTGGTCACCAGTAACAAGTCCATCCTGGCCCTCCGCGCCCTCGTGAGTAGGGAATGAGAGCTCGGAAGCCAGATCTGGCATATTACCGTGACTCAATTTGATATACCGCAGATCTTGAAGAGGTACCAACGTCCTCCTCCAAAAGGCCCGCGAGAAAGGGGGAGCTCTGACATGCACGCTCCGGACATTAGTCAGAGGCATGCAGCGACAGACGTCGCTCACGATGCGGTCCCCATTACTCCTCATCGCTCGCCCCCAATTAACGATGACCTTGAGGGGAATGTTGCGATCCCATTCATGATGTGATATAGTCAGGGAGAAATTGTAATCGCATTCGGATGCGCTGAGCGTGATCGTGGCGCCTTCTTCACCGAAGCCGATGGCGAGTGAACGGATTACTGGGCTGGACAGGGCCTGATTTTCGGAGACGCGGAATCTTTGAGCAAGGAGGGAAGTGAGTAAGACATAGTCGTCAAGGGAGGAATGACCCTCGGAATCGCATTTCAGCCTGACTTCTGTATTCAATGGAATGTTCACACAGGACAACAACGCGATAACTGTCGAAGATGGAGCAGCGATTAAAAGGCGAGAAAGATGGGGTAGATCGATCCTCTGGAAGGTATGGAATGCAGTGCTGGAGAGGAGACCAGTGGCACTAGGAAGGGAGCGATCGAGGTATAAACGGGTGAGGTCCGGCATACAGCTCAGCATGGCCAGGAAATCTTCCGTGGTCTTCTGAAATCGAGATGGAGTACAGTTGAGGCTGAGAATCGTCAGGCCGCTCAGTTTGAAAGTATACCATGACATGGGGCAATACGAAAGTTCCAGTGTACGGAGGGCTGGAGTGTCTCCGTCCAAGTACAGCGATAGCTCCTTCATAGAAACGCCGTTCACCGATATTTTCAGGTTTTGCAAGCGAGGAGCACGCGAGGAAAGAACGGAGAGAAACTGATGGCCACCCCGTATCGACAGGTCTAGACAAAGCTCTTGGATACGTTCCATATGGACCATCACTTTCTCCACCATGTTCAACCACAGGGGGTCATCGTATTGACGTAGAAGCCTAGCGCGAACCTTCAATGACGCCTGCTTTGATCTGGCCAATAACTCTTCTGTCCAGCGCTGCGACGTTATGAAAATGTAGGTCCAAAGGGTGGGGCAGTTGAGAGCAACATGGCGCCATTGATGGCAGACGTACGACACGTTGACCCAACTAGGCACGGTCAGTGTAGGACAACCTTGACGCCTGGAGTGATAGTCACTAGCACGATGGATAAATATGGTCGCTAGCATCTCAGATGGAAGGCAGGAAATAGAAGAAGGGTAGTTGTTTTGGGTAATTTCTTCTTCGTCACGAGCCAAAGCCATGTTCTCCATGGTGAAGCGCTAACGCCTCACTCGTGGTTACCGAGTTGTGTGCGTTTGATGTATGTACACACGTAAGTTGTAGAGGCTAAATCTAGTACATACTGGCCAGGAACTGCGTGGGAACTTGAATCAGTGTCACGACGTCCTCCAGGTTAGTCCGGATGCTTAGGCCTGTAGACCTCTGATAATATGTATTGAAGCGGTGAATAGTTGGCCTTGGCGAGGATGCTAATAGTGTTATCCGCATCGTGGTGAAACGATTGTCCCAAGACCTGGCGTTGGTGGCTCTCAACGATTTCCCACCCCCTGTTTTACTGCACGAGGGCGGTGGGCAATGTCTACAGGGTGTAGCTATTTCTCCGACTCGACACAATGCAATCTTCTGCATGTATGGAATTTTATGCACCATTTCGGATACCATGTCGGTCAAGGTGAGACGATACCAACTCGTGCACCGCGACCGAGTTACTGTACCTGAGTTTGAAAAGACTGTTTAACAAAGAAAAAGACTGTAACGCCAAACATCTCATCCCGTGATCATGTATGATGTGATGCCGACACGTAGCCCTACCCATTGACCCTATGTATCATTAACCAGGAGCCATGGCATCCTCGATGGTGTCGGAGAAGCATTGCCTTCCAGCAGAGCTGGTTTGCATTGAATTAATTTTGCAAGCGATTCGAAGAGGAAGGTAGGAAAAACCTTGCAAGCCGAGAACCTCGTCCAATGCTGTACTTGCCGGTGTATTTTCTATCCAGGTGTTCCGCCTGAGTACGTATTAATCCGGAACATCACAGTCCAGGAAGGATTCGTCATGACTCATGTTCGTACTGTAACGAGCTGTCACGAATGTCATCATTCTAGCTCAGAGCATACTCAGAGTACCCTGTTGACAGTGTCTCGTTGAAGGACCTGTACTCCTACACGACCCAAGTATAATCTGACATTTTCAAGCCCTGACTGTCGTCCACGGAGGGTGACAGAAATATGCGCTAGATGTTGCACACGGCTATCGAGGGACAGCGTTCTATGTACGGTCAGTTCGAGTAGGTAAAGAATACGGTATGAAAAGCTCACCTCAGTCGCGTGCGATACAACGGACTGAGGTGTTCTATGTCGAACGGTACAGAATATATACGAAAAGTTGCTACTGTGTCCGACGAGGGGTAAAGGGACATGAGCAAGCTACATAGAGTGGTGTTGAAGACTGAAGGACGCGGTGCGGTTGAATAGAAAGTCCATACGATGGTAGGTACGCGGGCAATGTGGCGCGTCGGGCCCTGCGCGCACCGGTCATTGACAGCGCGGGTCGCGATCGTGGCTGTGCGTGCGCTTGGTAATCCCGCCAAAGGGATCATATGATCGCATGCTTGTCGTGCTGGCAGTTCAAGCAAAGTTCAAGGCCGCGGAGCAAATGCACTGTTGGAATCTTTCCCCTTCGCGAGGTCAGCACAAGCATTTGAACGGAACCAAAGATTTCTGCATTCTGTAGGCTATGATATGCAGTGTATCAGTACCCCCATGTCCATGTGACATGCCCACTGCCTGCAGAACACTTCAGTATACTTGCTTCCAGAATGCCTTGGCTTTTACTGTACACACCCAAGTCAAGCTAACATCCCACAGATGTCAAAATTCATTTATATCTGATGGGTGTCAGCCAATGGGATAGCTGATATTTTCCATCTACTGTTTATGCAATAATGTAAAGACTGTCTATGGTACAGTATGTGTGACATATGGTGTGTATACTCTGGATGTCTGCTGGATGTCTGTGACAGTACTGTACTGAGATAGTGGGAAAGGGCCTGAAAAAAAAATATGGAAGTAAGGGACTCAAACCCACAACTTCCTAGGATAAAAGGCTAGAAGCATTAACCACTACACCACACAGCCTTGATATAACTAGCTCACCCTGGATTTTCATTCTTCATGTCCACCACACACAATCAAGCTTGCTTACCCATCTCTATGGTATGAAAGAGTGGTGTGCTTGCAAAACTTAGATGTACTACATGTATGTATCTGTAGGGATGTATGTGGTGGACATGGGAGTGATGACAAAAATTGCAAAGTCCAGGATGAGCTAGTTATATCAAGGCTGTGTGGTTTAGTGGTTAATGCTCCTTGCCTTCCACCCTAGGAAATTGTGGGTTCAAGTTCCCCACTTTCATATTTTTTTTCAGGCCCTTTCCCACTATCTCAGTACAGTACTGTCACAGACATCCAGCAGACATCCAGAGCATACACACCATATGTCACACATGCCATACCATAGACAGTCTTTACATCATTGCATAAACAATAGATGGAAAATACTATCATTGTACCAGTAATGCAAACTGCACATGCAATGCAAAATGTTCAGAACACTACATTCCACATGTTCTGTAGACTCCAAAAAATTAAGGGAGATGGGTATACATATATTCAATTGTTGACAAGAAATTGGCATGAGCTAAGAAGAATGATGTGTTACAATCAGTCATTTTCTGTCAAGATCAGCAGTGGTATTGACCATTTCAGCCCCAGATCCGAGAGATCCTGCTTCTAATTTGAAAAACTGAAACTGGGAGGTCATGGATAAATTCTCTTCAGCAAGTATCAGAGGATACTGCTCACCAGATGAAGCTGCAGAATCAATTCTTGATGAGCAAGTTGATGTAGATTGTCACACTTGAGCACATCTGTGACAAATTTGAATCTCCCCCTCGGCACCAGAAGCTGAGCACAAGGAACTTACAGGGCCAAATTTCAAAGTCCGTAGGTGTCGGATGCGTGACCCGGTGTGACAAAAAGTTTGCATCTGCAAAAGACGGCAAAACTCGGAGTCAGTCTACATGCTGAATACACTTCAGAAAAAATCGGGAAAAATGCTAAGTAGATGGAGCGCCATGGTCTGAATTCACAGATTGAACCCGAGGAGAGTAAGTGTCTTTGTGAATATGTTAGAACGAAAATAGTGATTTTTTTGCACATCCGGGGCACTGATAGTATCAGCTATACCATTGGCTGACACCTGTCAGATATAAATGAGTTTTGATGTCCGTGGGACATTAGCTTGACTTGGGCGTGTAGGCAACACCGCCTTGAGTGCCCCACTGCTGTCAGATTGAAGAGGCTGTCCAAGTTTGCTACCTTTCCCCAGGCTTCCTGTACGCGTTTTTCTTCTAGAAAACCACGGGCCTGTAACAAGAAACATCGATGGACGTGTCATCGTGTCCCGTATTGCCCCGAAACGAGTGTATAAGAGCTGTTGGGTCAATAGGGTAGCCCACCATTCAACCTCACTTCCCCGTCACTGCAGAGCAACACTCTATTCACTCACATTTCGCTCGGCTACCTGACCTACCACACGGCATGTTCATTCCTCAGGCCAGCCCCATCTCCAGTTTGTTCAGTAATCATTCTTCCATCGTACCTCCACTCCAACTCGAAAAGCCGCCCCGCTTTTCACTCGGTATGTCAGGTGTAGCAAGTTTGTTGGGTGGAGAAGATGCAGTATCTGGTATGGCTGCGGTCCACGTCTATGGGAACAGGCGTTGGCTTGGTTGGTACAATAACCCAGGGTCCTTCCAAATAGCCCGGCGATTCAGGTCGTTAGCAAAACCCACATCGTTCCGTGGTCAGCTTTCCAGAACGTCCTCTAAGAGCATCCACATCGACCCCGCGACATTCTGTGACTCGAATATCTGCAAGGGACCCAAGTTCTGGGCTGCTCATTCGGGAACTGTCATCGAGGAGACAGGCTACTTTGCTGCGCTTTTCATGAAGGAGTGTATCACGTGGGATTCGGAGGGAAAAGTTGTACCGGGGAGGAGGACGCAACCCGTGGGGATTACCATCGCCGATCTCGGTCAGGCCCCTACCTCCGAAATAAACCTCGCACATGGCAGCGCATTCACCCTCTTCGTCGGCGTCCCTATCGTGATAAGCCTCACTACATGTGCCCTCTGCGCAATTTGCCAGGACTGGTATGCGTCGTTGTTAATCCTCGTCGGCATCGTCGCAAGTGGTATTTCCTGTCTCGTCCTCGGGTCTGCAGCCCCAGTGTTCAGTCATCCAGAGCCTGCGAAAGGGTCGCCAGCAGGTGACGGAATTCTTACCGCAGACAAGGACATCGTCTTGTTGAGGGGAACAGAAAGCGTCGTGAACTCCATCACCCGCGGGAGGTTCTCTCTTCGTTTCTCAAGCGAAGGCCACTACAATCTCATCCGGTTTTGCTCCCTCCTCTTCTTCGTCCAGTCTATCACCCAACTTCTCCTCATACCCCAAGCATCGCTATTCGGCCAGGTCATGTTCCTTACTTCCCTCGGGACCTCTGCTTTATGCAACACATGGCTTTCCTCATTGGACAATGAGAAGGTACATCGGAAGCTCTTGTTCGAGAGGGTCCTCGAGAACCCTACATTGACCAAGTACACACTGGGCACGCGCACTGCCGCAATTGTATTCATGCTCCTGGTCCTGCAGCTCCAAGACCCGTCGAAACTCCTCAGCGAACTCCTACCAAATGATAGTAAGGTGTGGAGGGTGTGGAAGGTGACGATTTTGGAGCAGCTGCGCCACCCGAGTGACCAATTTTTCACATCGGAAGACGTACTTGGAAATGTAGACGGATTGACAAAGGAGGAGCAGAATCTGTTGGAGTTGCTCTATGAAGACGCGCGGGCGGCGTACAACGGCTACAGTAACTATTTTAGGGTTGATTCGGTGTGACTTTTGATTTATTGTTTTCCGCGCCGTTGTCCCCAAATATTCTTGTCGTGTTAGCCTTGATTTTATTCTTAAATATACCCGACTAGACGGACCGCCTCACTCGCGTGTCGTACCTAGCAAGTAGCTGTGAAATTTATCTGAGAACCTGCATGGCGGTGATGAATTATTCACACTCGGATAACACCCTCATCAGACACCAGACTGATACTCTGTTTGCTATGATGTTCACAACATACTCCTTCCGGCAGCTTTGACAAAAACACGTACTTCATATCCTGAACTATATTCAGAAGAGTAGGAACTATCTGTTGAATATTTAGCTAGTACGCTATTTTGGTAGCTTACATAAGCATACCTACATCGGACAGTAGATAGTTTACTTCATCTTTAGTGACTTACTGAAGACAGTACAGATACCAGATAAATATAACCAATAGGTTTCAATACTATCTACATATTATAATCTACTCCATAGTTTGATTACCGTCAGAATTCTCCTCTCCCACTGACTAGTTATATCGAGTTGAACCCGAGTTACGTCACGGGTAGAAAGTACATCGAATAGACAGTGTTGACCAGATCAGAATTTACACCCGCTGAAAATCTGATCTGATCGAGTGTCTGGACCTTGTACAGTCTACGCAACAGGATCGGGATCTATAGTTACCTCATCCGTAGGTCGCGGCCCCTCAGGCTCATCGACGGGATGGGTCCCAGAATACGGGATCTATTGGACCCACCTTGCTGGTAGCACACCGTGGTACTGGCACAATGGCCACAGGCCTGCAGGGACACTTCCGGGTCAATGCGTTGGCACTCTTGATAATTCATTTGTTCACGTCCTTCATTTCATTGTCAGGTATGATCTTCATCGTATGTTATCCTAGTAGCGTCATCTTCCAGATCCGTGTTGTACTTATACCTGGAGTATTGTCTGAGAAATGTTTTTGAGAACCCGCATGACGGTGCCAACTATTTGATGTGACGTCCTTTACGATAACCACTGGAACGCCACTGTTTCGCACCGACATCCTCTTTCAGTTTCAGACAAAAGGAAGCGTTCAATCGTAGCATTAATGGAGTAGCTATATACACCAACTGAGTGCACCACAAGAACGCATCCTAGCCAAGTGATTCAAACATCGTCAGAACCATCGGTATGGGTACGAGTCACTAAATTCAATTACATGGACCTCGCCGTCACCCCACATCGCAACATAACGAAATCTATCGGATCCACTTATCCGACATCGAGTGAGAGTGAGGCGACCATGTGGGGCATGGCGGGTAGAGAGCGCAT
The DNA here is from genome assembly GCA_038089195.1 of Brasilioporus rufonigricans. NCBI lineage: Eukaryota > Fungi > Basidiomycota > Agaricomycetes > Boletales > Boletaceae > Brasilioporus > Brasilioporus rufonigricans. The sequence continues at coordinate 48,816 of JBBPKJ010000064.1, read as the reverse complement.
CAACCAGACATTCGTGACCGATAGCGGGCTCTGCAAGAGGCAAATCGGAATTGAATGTGAGCCCGACGACCGGTGCAAATGTAATCCACTTGAACTCTAATTCCTCCAGCCGCGGGACTAATATGCGATCTTGATCCGGGTCGCGGTCCTGATTCTCTGTGTCCTCGTGAGCGGCAAGACCTCGGAAAGCGAGAACGGAAAGATCTGGCATGTTCCCTGAGCTCAGATTCATGTACCGTAGACCTTCAAGATGTCCCAGGATTAACCTCCAAAAGGTTGGCAAGAACGGTGGATGGTTAACGTAAAGACTCTCAACATTTGTCGAAGGCATAGAGCAACAAATATCGGCTATGATGGGATCCCTATTGGCCCTTGATAGGCCCAACCCGAAGATGATCTGTAAAGGGATGTTACAGTCCCAAACCTCGGGTAATATCGCTATGAAACTGTCAGGACGTTTGCATGCACTGAAAGCGAGTGTCACGTCTTCCATGGTGGAGATGATCAATGAACGAATCACCAGGAAGGACAGTTCCTGATTTTCGGCTGTGCTGTATCTTTGTGAAAGGAGCGAACAAAGCTGGGTATAGTCATCAGGGGAGGAATCAGAGGAGGAAACGCATTTTAGCTTGACTTCTGTCTTCAATGGAAATTTTATGCAAGAAAGCAACGTAATAATCGTCGAGAGTGGAGCGGCGATTAGAAGGCGAGACAGGTGGGACAAGTTGAGCTTTTCGAAGGTATTGAACACCGTGCTAGACAGAAAACCAGCGGTACTAGAAAAGGCATGATCGAGATATAGATGTCTGAGGTCTTGCATACAACTCAGCATAGCCAGGAATTCCTCCATGTTTTGCTGAAATGGGATAGGAACGCGGTACAGACCAAGAGTTGTCAAGGCACCTAGCTCGAACGAATGCAATGGCACCGGACAATGTAGAAGCTCGAGTGTATGAAGCACCGGAATGTCTCCATCAAAGAGCACTGAGCGCCACTCCAGAGAATCGTCGTCCAGCCGGATCTTCAAATTTTGCAAGCGAGGAGCGCGTGAGCAGAGCTTAGGAAAGAGCTCACGGGAACACGAGGCCGGAAGGTCCAAACGGAGTTCTTGGATGCGATCCATGTGTTTGAACACCTTTTCCAAAGAGTTCAACCATTGGGAATGATCATATGGATATATAAGGTCAACGTGTATCTTCAACGATGCCTGCTTCGATCTGGCCAATAACTCTTCTGTCCAACGCAGCGATGTTATGAAAACATAGGTCCAAAGGATCGGACAATTCACAGCGATATCACGCCATTGATGGCAGACATATGACACGCTGACCCAACTCGGCGCGGTCGGTGTTGGACGACCCTGGTGCCAGGAATGATAGTCACTAGCGCATTGGATAAATATGGTTGCAAGCACCTCGGCTGGAAGGCGACGAATGAAAGAATGGTAGGAGTTCCTGTGGGTATGGAGCCTGGATAAGACTAACTCGTTCCCGATAATCTCCTCTTGAATGCGGGTTAGTTTCATGGTCTTTACGCGGTATGTGGCCACTAATGAAGTTGAATATTAGTCATGTTGTTCAATCCGCTAGTGGCGTTTACCAACCAGAAACAAGAGTGTGACCCTAGAAGTAGGATCAGCATCCAAGTCACGATAACACTTGATCACATACGAGGTTTACATTTATTTCGAGATCACTGGTGATGTCCATGATGGGTAGTAGGGGTGTTACAGGAGAACTGGGACAACTCACCAGGCTCTATTAAATTCTAGTTGTACGGTGGGCGAGTGCATTGTCCACCGCCTATCTCGGCCATTTCAAATAGCATTTGATGCTGGATATTTAAATCAGGTCGGTGCTGCCAACAGGGACTTCGTTGGCGTATGATGCCTGCGGTCATCGGTTTAGGGCAAAGTCTTCCTAACTTAGAGCTATTATCACTATGTACGAGGACAACTACCCATCCGGTTAAAAGTGACGAATTATATGCAATCGCAAAGCTTGAATCTACACAGGATAAATATGAGAGACCGCGAAGCGCATGAAGGACGGGAATGAGAGAGGGAGCATAAGGACAAGCGTTGCAAAGCGGTCACATGTCCTGCGAACGAATAACTTACCAACGGAACATATAAGCACCAGGACGTGCAGCCGAAAAGGGCAGTAAGGAAATTCGACCCAGAGATGACCGAGCAAGCCAGGGTAAATCATATCATTAAAGAAGCTGCCTCAGTTCATCTGGTCCCAATAAATTCATCCAACTGAGCGAAGGCAGCGAGCAAAAGACAGGGACAATGAACGAGCGGCGGCTCCCCGTGGACTAGGCAGGAATAGAATCAAAAGCAGGAGACGTTACGGTGTTTATACCTGTTGTCATTTCGCAGAGACTACGGCATCTAATTTGTTGTGGCCACCAGCAACTTGAAGGTAACTCACTCCTCTAAGTGCATGTATAGACTCACTGTCATGGTCTTCAAGTTGTTAACCGCAGACATTCAAGTTATGTGTCAGCTTAGCACAAAGTCCGTTTCAACGATCATTGCAGATAGAGATCTGCCCTCGATTTCACGTAGCCTGCAACCATGTTGTTCCAGTAATCGAACAACCAGTCACATTCGTGTAGCACCATTGCGGAGTCATATGCATATGTGCATCATCACCACGGCAATATTGCTCTTCGATCGAATGACCCAGGTCTATGTCAATCTACATAACTTCGGGAACCAGGCTACATGCTGCGACTCACATATGTTAAACTCACTAATATAGCACCGAATCATAGTGAGTGGACCTCAAATAACATTGGGAATAGATCTCAGAGAGCGCGTCCGACTTGAACGGTAAGATCTAACACGAACGCATCAGACTCCTGGCAAAAATCTGATTTATTCCCAGTTCCGGTACGGGGCCTATGACAACACCGTCAGCTAGCATGTAGGCCCCACCAACTTTGTGACCAGTGGTGGTCTCTCGTAGATCCAAGTCCACGCTAGACGCTCTGAATTCAACGATTGACTAATCAGTCACCTTCACGTCGTGCTACTACGTTGTGTGCATGCAGTATTGCTTGCCGAAGGAAGTGACTCAGATGTGGACCATTAATCCATCAACCGCAACTTTGATCAATGGACTGCGATTGCTAGCGTGGTGTGGTGCCCTCCAATTCATGCGAAGGCACCAGCAACAAGTGGACCGAAATATGCTTCGAACTTAAGGTTTATGTATATGGCCAGAACAAGAGCCCTGTTATACTTTCGTCGTTTCGATGCATGAAGTATACGATCGAAAAAAAAGACGATGATTGCTACTGCATAGTAAATCGTTGACCGGAATGAAGACTGGTCGCGATAAGTAACAATACACGGATGAAACAAGTGATACCATACAGTAATGCGGAAACAGAGATTAATGAAGAATGACATAGACAGCGCCAGTAAACGTGACATGAAGTAATGGTAAGCTTGAAACGAGGTGTCACGTGAGTCGTGAAGGCGAAGGCTTTTGACGATGCCGGTTGGAAAGCAGATGAAAAAGAAAATTACTTAGAAGCGGTATATTGGACGTAACCACCATAAGCTGCTTGAGCGTCGCCGTACAACGTCTCAAGCAAGGTTTTCTCTTGCTGACTGAACTCGTCCACCTCCCAGTCTGCATCGACAAACTCGAGCTTCTCTTTGTTAACGAGTCGCCGCACAATCGTCTCCTTCCATTGCCTCCAAACCTTAGTGTTGTTGGGAAGGAGTTCGTTAAGGAGCACGCTTGGTTCTTCTGGCTGAAGGACAAGGAGAACGAAAACCACTGTGGTCGTGCGCGTGCCTAAGCTATACTTGGTCAAGACTGGTTTCTCAAGTACACTGTCAAGTAGAATGTCCCGTTGGATCTTCTCCTTGTCCAAGGAGGACAGCCACGAGTTGTAGATCCAAGAGACACCCAGAGAACTGACAAACATGATCTGGCCAAATAGGGACCCTTGGGGGATAAGGAGTAGCTGGGCGATGAACTGGATAGTGAGGAGGACGGAGCACCATCCAATGTTTTGATACTGAGGTTCGCTGGAGAAATTGAGGGAAAACCTGCCGCGGGTGATGGAGTTCACGGCACCCTCCGCCCCTTTGAGTACGACGATCTCCTTGTCTGAGCTAAGGATACCGTCGCCAGGAGGTGATCCCTTGGCGGGTTCCGGATGGGTGAACACGAATTTTCCTGAGCCGATGACGAGACAGGAGAGACCATTGGTGAGGATGCCCAAGAGGATCATCGAGAATGAATACCAATCTTCAAAAACGCCACACGCAACGCAGGTGCCGATGCTGACGGAGATAGGGATGCTGGCAAAGACAGGGGAATACGCGCTGATGCGTCTGGGGTGCATCTGAGGCGTAGGGACGTGGTTGAGCTCGGCGATCGTGACTCCAACGGCCTGTGTTTTTCTCCCCTCCACAACCTTTCCTTCGAGAGGAGCACACTCTTTCATGAAGAGGGCAGCTAAGTGCCCAGTCTCTTCGATGATGGTACCCGAGTGGGCGGCTCTAAACTTGGGACCCTTCCAACCGTCCAGTTCGAACAACGTGGCAGGGTCGGTGTGAACACCGGGGAAAAAGCCGTCGAAAAACCTTGACTTTGCGAGAAGGCCGTATCGCCTAGCAATCTGATACGACCCTGGAGTGTTATACCACCCTAACCAGCGCCTGTTCTCGTAGACATGGACTGTGGCCATGGCCGATACAGCCTCGTCTCCACCAAAGACACCGGCCACACCCGAGGTGTCAAGGGTGAAGTGAGAATTGTCGAGTGGTAAAGTGGGGGCCACCATCGAGCGACGACCAAGGATGCTAGACATGTTAGGAATGTACATGTGAGCTCAGGTCGAGGGATAATCAATTAACACGAGGGCGTACGAAGACACGATGGTTGATACCAGAGAGTTCATAATGGAACAACAACGGGGGTCGAGTTTCTATTTGAAGATAGCAATGGGAGAAATGCGGACACGAGGCAAGACACGAGGCGCAAGAGTACTGTGAGAGGGGTGTTTTAGAGTGAGGGATTCATTCATCCCCACTGAGCACTTTACTTTTATACTCCTCCACTGGTCCAAGCTTGTGGTGGAGTGTGGTGGATGGAGTGGGCTCCAACTTCTCCTCTCTGGCTTTTGTTGCGTCATTGGTGGTTGTGCTTATCTCACACCCGCCAAAGCTGGCCAAGCTGCACCAAACTCATTTCCAGAAAACGCCAAGGAGACGCGCTAATATAAGCTGTTGCCTTTGTCTGGTTGACAATAGTTCAAACTCAATGATTCGGCACCGATACCGCCCGTCGCTTCATAGTTGTACCAGTGCACATCCAGTCGAATGTGCTCGGACTGGCAGGCTGGGCGAGACCTACTCTTAGAAGGAACGCTGGGTGCCATTCCACCCTTCAAACTTTGGCCTTGTCCATATCGGTGAATTGCGGGGTACTCCAATTAATCCTTTACTTCGCGCCATGCTGTAGACGTGCCGCAATTGACGCTGGTACGTACTACCTTTGTAATATCACATGTGAGTGCAAGACTGCTTGGCAGCGGACGGGCTCAGAAGGCGGCAAAGGAGGACTAATCGTCATAAACGGAATAAACTAAGTGCGTGGCCCAAGTCACCTGGGGAGAACATGGATTCAAGTTCAACTGTGCAGACGGGATGTGGGATGGATTCTGACGTCCTTGTCGGCGCGGGACAGCAAGTTCACCGCGTATTGACGCGGGTCTCTGCGAAGCCAGTACATAAAATTACTTGTCGGTGCATGTCCAGACGGACTCGCCTATGAACCCATTTCAGCACTTAGATTAACTAAGATATTATTCAGGTGAGTGCGACACCACCGGGCAAATAATGGGGTGACACTGGCAGGCCGTTTCATCGAGACTAATATGTTACACCCGACAGACAAGCGCGAAGTTCCGCACATGTCTCCCTCATTGGAGTGCCTTATTGATAGAAATTCTGATTCAGAGTCCATCCGGGCGAACAACTGCGGGTGACTGGAGAGTACCTATGTACTTATGCCCGCGTTTGACAGTTGGTTCGTCACCCGTTACATTAGGCTAGCGGAGTCTCCAATACATCACGTTGAGCACTCGCATTGGTTCCTGAAACGAAGCAGAGGTCAATTACCCTCGGTCTGGCCTGATTTTGCGACGTGTCAACCTTACATATCAAGTTATGTCAAAGGACCGTATCGTCACGTAGGACACGCCTACTACTATCCCGGTATCCACCTACAAAATATGTAACTTCAAAGTATAATGCTGTGTCATCAGCTCTATCATATCAAGAAACGATCACCAATGATTTGGGCAAAATAATAGATAGATATCATGATGTGCGCTTCTATGTTTCAGGACATTTCCAAGTGAAACCTCAATACTATTGTATGATTGTATTGTCCTAAATTTGAATAATAGATTATTTTGAACCACAACATATTTTCTAGAAGACAAGGCGGTGCGATTGTAGCTACACCATTCCTTGGTCATTATGTATTAGAACGAATCTTAGACGGTTGGAGATCGGGCTACGCCTGTCATATAGCGCTGATTAATGGTTAATAAACCACCATAAAAGAACCATCCCAACTCACCTCACAAAAACAATATGTTGTTTTGGTGTCCTCACACAGAAAAGGAAAGTGGATACGTTATATTGTGGAGAATGTTGATTTAGAGGGTGTCAGTTGCACGCTTGGGCATCGAGTTGCGAATCAACACGATAACCAACTCGAGACACCGACTTTCAAATTGCGGAGATAGGGGCAGTCTCGAACAATCAGCCGGATCTGAAACGATTTCGTGTTGTTTGTACGGTTTCGCTGAGAAGGCTGTCCGTGTATTCTGCAAGAGATGAGGAGCGGAAAAAACTTGTTCAGCACGAAGAAACTGGTTCTCTAGCAGAAGCGACCTATAGTGTCGTAACTCCGCCATGATGTTCGGCGCAGAGCATCTGTGGCCATGTGAGGGGTACGTCTTGGCAGGTGTTCCTTGATGTCGAGTTTGGGCAAAAGTTGGGGGATTCATAAGTACTAGGATACCTGTATGCGGTGCTGAGGCTACTTTTTCAAATTATACGAAGAACAAAGATTGTTCTTTTCATACTGGATCGTTGATGTAATTTTTTTTTGGTTACTGCCTTGTGTCTATCTGGAATTGAGGGCGTTCTGAACATATAGGATGGAAGCAGCTGTTACGGGATGACTGGCCACACTTACTATTTTTGTCGGTGGTCAAGTGTAAAATTACGTCATCCATCTTGTATATGCACTTGTCAGAGAACCGGTCGCGGACAAGTGGGATTACCGCAGCCCGAGCGAGAACGTCGATCGATTCACAGGACGCACGAAGAAGTGCTGTTGCTATTGGTGGTTGAACAATGGAGATCGGGTCACTGCCGTGGACCAAGAGGAGGAAAGTCGACAAATCCAAAGCTGACTAGGACCCTTCAATTGGGATACTTGGGCTCTGTGACCCAGTCACTATCGTACGTCAGGACATATGTTCAAGGACACACCTTTTTAACTATCGAGCCCCACATGTTCAAAGGATCGTCAGCGGGGATCTAGTCTGCATACGTAACGCACGTAACCTGAAGTCGCCGCTAGACCCAGAGTTGAGTCTCTGGTGACCAGCCCGCCTACATTGTAGGCCATACCGTTGTGGCCACATACAAGTGTGCACGCCCCGAGGTCGAACGATGTGTATCTTGCTCTCCCTCCCAACGGTCGTCCAACTTGACTCAACACTTCACGTGATGAAAATCAAGTCACGTGTATGTAAGCGCGCGTTCAATTGATATTCCTGGAGTGCCAATGATCTGTTTGGCATTGTGGGGTGCGCGGAATTGTTTGGTCTAAATTCGATTTTCTGGTCTTTACCATTCAGTATTTAATCCCGGATACTTTGCTCACTTTTCTCCCTCTCGCTCCTTAAGACTTGACGCCCTTCTCTCTTACCGCAAAGCCGCTTACTTTGGCTTTTTGTCACGAAGGCTTTACGCCGTCTTACGCACGCACGCACCCTACGCTCTCTCATCAAGATTCAGTCAAGAATTAGCTACGATCGCGTTCACGATGATTCCATTCATCCCCACCGTTACTCTCAGTTTCGTTTCGTTCTTAGCCTCAGCCTTTATTATCCTTCGCATAGTGATTCCTATCTTGCCTCCTCATCCTTTGAGTCGGCGAGTAGCTCCTGTAAGTTCGCACCGTCATTCCGGAACCTGATATTGACATGCTGTGCATAGTCCGAGTTTGGACTTCCCAATTATAACTTCCGTTCCCTCTCGTCGGCTGACAAGAGCCATCTTTGGTTCGCCTCGCTCGATCTCCTGGCTTTGTGTGTATTCATTTGGCAAGCCGTGTCGGAATACTCTGGCGGAGCAACTGGCTTTGCTGACGCTGGGGACGTTGCTGCCTCGGCCAGACTTTGGTTCGCTTTAACAATTAGACAAACCTGCCTCCTCGTTGTTTCATGGTTGACGTTCATTCATATCCGCATGGGCCGCTCGGTGTCATTCGGTCCCAAACATTGGATTATATGGGCCCCTACATTACTCCTCGCGTTGACATCTACAATGCTCGCTCCTGTCCTTGCCGGAGCAGGTGTTCCCAGTTTATTCGCTGGCGTTGTCGCTTACTCGGCGACTACGACTGTGCTCAGCACCACTGCCTTCGGCGGTTTGGTATACACCATAGCCATCATCAAGCGCAACTTGGCAGTGCTAAATGAGCCCGCGGGTATGTGGCCTCCTATGAGGGAGGTCGAAGAGAAGACTCGTCCGTCTTTCGCGACGGAAGACATCGACGGTCTGCGTGAAGGGAGTTCCTGGCTCACCTCTGACGCTGGTTCTTCGCGTCGTGAGAGCATGTCGAATTGGTCATTCTCTACTCATCACACTCGACAAGGATCCATGCGTTCCATGCGTCTCAATTCTGCTACATCCCAACCCTTGCAACCCAAGTCATTGCATTGGTTTAATACGCCCTCTTCTGGTGGCGATCATTCTATCCCCCCAGTGCCTCCGCTTCCATCCGTCTATCGTGGTAATACTCCCCTGACGTGTATCGTTAGTGAAGATTCTAATCCGTTCCGCCATGATGTCCCGGGCCGTCCTCGTCTGGGGTCTCAAAGTTCATGGCTGACCTCCCCTTCTGTCTCACAAGCCACTGTGTCCGCCTGGTCCTACCCCGCTACTCCGATCACTGGCAGTGCTGTCGGCATCAATGTGGGGCCACTTCCTCGCGCGTTACCATCTCGCACTGCTACCCCGTTTACCAGCAGTGTCCTCGATGTCAATGCAGCGTTGCTTCCACAAGTGTTGCCTTCTCGTCCGGCTACTCCAATGACCAGTGTCGTTGATGTCAACGCAAGTTTAATCCCTCCAGTGGGGCCTCCTAGGCCTCCTACTCCTGCTCTGTCGAGCGCCAATGTGCTCGGTGGGTACGGTTACACATCCGATTCCGAGAAAGGCATTACATCACTGGCGGTCACCGGGGGTGAAGTTAACATTTCTTACCCCCGATACGTGTTTTGGTTACTTTACATCTGGGTTCCCTTTGTTAGTACTTTCCTTGATCACTCGCGTATTGAACTGAAGAATTGTGTGTAGGGTTTATCTTTGCCTTATCTGGTGTCAACTGCAAACTCGCGCTCTTCCTCAGTCGAAACCCTTTCGATCATGCTCGTGCTTTCTGTTACGCTGTCTTCTCCTCTCCTGGCCTTAAACATCCTTGTTCGTTCTCCGGTTCCCATTCCAACTGGTTTGTTTGGTGTCCATTCCGAGCCGCCTTCTGCTGTTATCCGTGCGCTGTCCCCGACTGAAACATTGGCTACCTATTGCCGCCGTGAATACAAGACGAATGGTAGTGTTACGGTCGTCGAGGGCCGTCGCTCTGGAGACGTATGGATTTCTCAGGGAGATGCGGTTGATGGTAAAGGGAGGCTTAGACGTGCTTTTGGTCTAATAACCCCTCTCCCAAGGCTTGCGGTCCTTCCACCAGAGGAGGGACAGCAGGGGGGCGAAATCACACCGCCTTTGCCCATGCAGGAGGATACCTTTAACGATTCGAACCCACCTACTCCTCAATCCACTAGCAGCGCGGAATTAGGTAGAATACGGAAGGAATCGAAGGTTTCGTCGCATTTTTCTGGCGACGAAACTTTCGCTACCAGGATTATGATTGCACAAAGACACTTCTCTGCCATCGCCACGACAGTTATCGTTCCTGCGTCACCTGATCGCACTGGATCCCCTGACGGCTTATTGAGTGTAGCCACTGGTGTTGATGTGGTACCAACTACCAACCCTACCTCGTCATCTCACCTTCGTTCTCGCTCGGTGTCGTCTATTATTGACCCGGCTGTCAAAACTCCCGATATCAGTGCACCTCCTTCCCAACCCCTACCTCCTACGCCTCAGAACATTCGTCATGCCAAGCAGACCGCCAAGCAGCTTCTTCATAGGAGATCTCGTTCGTCCGACTTTTCCTTTGGTGCCGCTCTCGATGACGACATCAAGGAAATCGACGCCCTTACAGCAGGCGTTCTGCCCCTTCTCGTTCCTGGCCTTAGACTTGGTGAAGATATAAAAATACGAGATCTCGAGGAGTTCTCCCCGCCTTTGAGTAGCACCGTCACGAAGAGGCGGGGCCCGGTCACCCAAGTCACCTCTGGCTTTGAATTTGGCATCTCGGATCAGGATAACCTTCCTTTTCGTTCTATATCTGCACAATGGAGACAGATTCATAGAGCAAAGGCTTCTAGACACAAGAGAAACCATTTCAGCCTCCCCAGGTATTTACAATACATTCCATCGAGTCCTGCATCTGATTTTTACCTGTGCCCCGACAGCCTTGGCCTTGGCAAGGATGGTGTCCATACTCGGAAGAATGACACGAATGAAGCCCTAGCCATCAAGATTATGCAATATGCAAGCCTACCTACTAGCGATACCAATCGACGAAACACAGTTTTGGCCGACGAGGCAGTTTCTAATTTTATCACGCACCATGTGATCGAAAGTCGAGTACCGCAACACGCACCAACGATTGGCGGTTCTTCAAGCAATTCAATGTCCACTCGCAACATGAGCCTCAGAGTGGAGATCCCTCAGACAGCGGATGGTGCCAGGACTTCCCTTGCAACTCTCATCCCGCCTTCGGCAGCTTCAACTGTTACCCTTTTCGAAGCTGAGAGTATCTTCGAACCTGTCGCCCAGAGCACCCCGTATGACACACAGAAAGGCAGCAGGAAACACCAGGCCGCAGCGATGACTCCCATCACCAGCTCTCGTGACTCTAGCATCGTATACATTAAGTCCGATGAAAAACCCTCCGAGTTTTGTGTGGCTCGTAACACATCCCTGATGACGCTTGCTCCCCCAGTGATGAAATCACTTGTACCAAGGGCAAGCACGTCGCAGCGCAAATCAACCACGCCGGAAAACAGGCTAACCACCCAGAGCGGGGGCCTCCGTCCACTCTCTCTTCTCAAGGATCGCGATACGAATAAGGGTGGTGACGTCGTCAAACTCGCTAGAACACGACCGCTTGATCTTGGAAAGAAGAGGCAGAAGTTGAAAGTAACGCGCAACGAGAACACCGATCCCAATCCTGAGGCCAAGCACCTGAAGCCGCTCCAACTCGGACGCTCTGACTCGAGCAGACTAAGAGGCATGCTTCGCAGGGACGAAGTATTGCCAATAGTCGTTGTCAGACCACCCTCGACCAACGCAAGGACAGGATCTCCTTACGAATGTCAGTGAACGTTGACCGTGACCCTCTCACATCTTTTCACGAACTATTTTTGACTAGTAGAATGACATCTTCGGAACTCTTTCTACACTCTACTTTCCTAGAAAGCCGCTTGTTTTGCCCGTCTACCGAGTTCGAGTTCGAGTTCGACTCTGCATTTATGTAGCCATCATCACTACTACGTCTATATCCCTCTTATGCTCTTTGCTTTCGTGGAACATTCGTACAGACACGGCTGCAGATAGTGATCGATTCCTTCTTGCGATACATTTTTGACATCTTAATCTGCTATACCTACTGATTCTCCTCATGCTTTCCTCTTTTTATCGTCGTGCTACGCAGTATGTTGAGAGTTTACTTGGTCGCTTTGGTGCCGTGTGATCGTAATGGCATTTTCTCAATTTGAATGGACGCCCAGATATGGAAATTTACCGTGTCTGGCCAAGTGCTTCCGAAACTGAAACCACACGGTCCACGCACCCCCCTCGACTCCACCTCTCGAATAGTGGTAGGACGCCTGTCAAGTCAGGCTTCATACAGTCTGCATCCCTCCTCGCACTTGAGTAGACGCTTCAAGTTGTGGATTGAAACCTGATTCGAAATCCTGTAAATTGCTCAGTATTATCGTGATGCAGAGCAAGCTAACTTATCCCCCAGTCTATCCAGTCCTTGTTTCCGGTTGTTAAGTCCCACCAGTGGTTGGAACAACCTACGACAGGCTCAGCTAGCCTCGTCTGCTGCATGCATGGTATGGACGCCGACGCTCCAGCCCACATCGACGAAGAGATTAGCATGCACACGTCCCCGACAGATATCCTTCGCGATCGAAGAAACACCCTGTCTCCTATTTGTCGTCTTCCACCAGAACTACTTGCACCTATATTTATTCGCTGTGCTTGCGAGTATTACAGCGAATTCTACTGGATCCTCACTCGGGATGTGCCTCGTTGGGTCAACGTATCGTATGTTTGCCGTTATTGGCGCAACGTGGCTCTAGGTTGTCCAACCCTTTGGACGTACCATTTCCTGGTATCGCTGCGCTGGACAGATGTGTTGTTGACAAGATCGAAGCAAGCATCATTGAAGATACGCCTTCCGCTGGAATACGGAAAGTCCGATTCGTGGTGGCGGAGTCTCATGGAGAGGTTGATGAAACACTCAGAACGTATCCAAGAGCTTCGTCTATTCTGTACGACCTCGAACGCTTATCACATTCTTTCCATGCTCTCAACCTCACCCGCTCCTCGCCTGAACAATCTGGTGATTTCATCACGGAGCTTTCGCTGCGAGCAATCCTTCCTTCCATTTTATGGAGAAACACCAGCCCTCCGTACACTCTCGCTCGCAGCATGTCCAGTGGCATGGCATTCGTTCAAGCTCGGTTCTTTGAGAACCCTTAATCTGAACAGTCTTCCTATTCACTTCCAACAAAATACGGTGGAGTTCCTAGCCACACTGAGGTGTATGCCAGAACTCACAGAACTTTATCTCGATGATTCCCTCGGCAGCGCCGCCGGTTTTCTATCCAGTGTGGCATTCCATACTTTCCAGAAATTCAATTTACCCTACCTGACTCGCCTCTTCATCTCTGCTCCGCTCTCAACAGTTATCACACTGTTGACATGTGTAAATATTCCCTCGAACACTCTACTCAGGGTAAAGGGCTCATTTGAAGACGATACATCCCTTAATGATTACACCCTACTATCTTCGCTCCTTGCACAAAGACTCGGCATATCCAAAGATCAAGCACTGTGCAGCACATCGATTCGATCATTAGTCATTGACATTGATTATGCGGGATCACCGCTTCTTTTATTCAGTTCATTGGAACGCGATTGGGATGGCTACGATTCCGAAAAAGCGCACGGCGAGTACTGGCGTCCCAACGTTCCTCTCGAAGTCGCCCTTTATTTGAGCGAATCAATGTTGGCGATTCAAGACCGCATAATATGCAACGTCTGTTGTTCCATACCCTTGACGAATCTCCAAACTCTTCATGTCACCTGTCCCCCGTCCTCTCCAGAGTTTTGGAGGAAGATGTTTGGACATCTACAAGATCTGCGATGCATCAGGCTGAGCAGGGGCGACATGCCAGACTTGGCTTCTGTGCTCTCTATTGTAGATTTCACCGCTCACGAGGATATGGTGAAGCAGACTGGAGATCACATATTAGTGCCGGGTTTAGAGGATCTGGATCTCTCGTGGATCAAATTTTCGCTAGGAAGTGATTCCAAATTTCCAGGTCCTGCTATCACTCCACGCCGTCTCTTCGATGCCCTTTCTACCCGCACTGGTGTTCCCCAAGGTCGACTCACCATGTCTCGATGTTCGATAACCGGATCCGGTAAATTCGACATGACTTGCTTGTGGGGTGACGGTGATGTCCATGTAATTTCGCAGGCAGTTGATGATGACTAGCTGGTATGCCTATTGGGTCAGGTATGTAATGATCAAACCACTTGGGTTGAAGAAGCTCTCACGAACATTTACCAGCTGTACATAGTACTTTTCTAGATGTATCTGAAGTGTCTCGTCTGTCAAATTCTTGTCGCTTATTAATGAATCTAGCCACCAGTGGCGCGAATAACCCTGAGATTCCTGAAGCCTGAACCAACAATGCACAATATGATCATCGATGAAGATGTCAGTATGCGCACGTCGATAGGTATCTTCCGCAGTCGAAGGAATGACACATTTCTTATTTGTCGCCATCTATCCAAATGGCTTGCATCTATGTTTATCTATCGCACTCTTTGATCATCACAGGAAACTTCATTGTAACTTCTTGTCCAAGGGACGAAGACCATGTGTTGCACTATTTGCAGATTCGGAAGACGAGATTTCCCTAAAGGAGCTGAAGAATGCATTATATGCCAACCGAAAGGGAGGGTCAGGTTCAGCTGTTCCCGCCCTCCTGAGCATACTGGCGTCAAGTATTTGTCTTCGTCAGTATCACTTAAACCTGGAACAGGATAGATATGCCGCTAATACTTACTCGGTTGTGTACCCAGTTCTAGGCCCCAAACCCTGTTCTTCCCCAATGTATATACCTTAGAACATCGCCTATCATATATCATATTTAGTATACAAGCAACAGAATAAGCTTTTTCGACATCCTGCATCACAAGGCGGAAAAATGGGAAGCATAAGCAACGACACAGTATGCAAGCTAACAAAAATGTAGTTATCGATCACTATACGCAGTTGTGCATGTCGCAGGAAGGCCAAATATCTCCAGAGTCTCCAATCCAAGCCTGAGCTCCGAGTCATGACGGTGTTCGGACGGGACCCCTACTCCTTGTTACGCTGTACATCTCTCAGTTCCTTCAACCAAATACCATTTATTTCCTTGCGGCCATAGGTACTTACAGGTGTCTGTCGCTATACAGCACCTACCTCTAATTCCGGCGAACGTTCTCGTTCGAGAACAAGGCAGCCTCGAGGACCTGACATCATTTAGCGAACGCATGTTGAACCCACCCATCCGAGTGTTATGCTTCGAGTAGTCCTGCATCTACAAGTGTACTAGTGACTTTCATTAGACATCTCCAAAAAATAAAATGATGTATGGACGGATCTACTAGTATGCAACGGGAGCATGACCTTCTCCACGACAGCGCGTGGGTGGCACTGTAATGCTACTGGTGCTACCTTGGTGTCGGCGAATCAGGTTACTTTATACCTTGCAGGACTACGTTCAGAAGAGTAGACACAACCTCGCAAGAACTCGTTTCATGAACGTAGTTCAATCGTCCCACAAATCATCATCCGGATCACCCTCCCAATCCGGCCCCGAATCACCTGGCGAATCATCTACCGGTTCGTCCACCGGATCTTCCTCCAAATAATCCTCCAATTGGTCTCCAAAATCATTCTCTGGTTCATCCTCCAAATCATCCTCCGAACCATCCTCTTGTTCATCTTCTGTATCACCCTGAAAATCATCTTCCGATTCGTCTTCTAGATCGCCCACTGAATCATCCTCTTGTTCATCTTCTGCACCACCCTGAAAATCATCTTCCGATTCATCTTCTAGATGACTCTCCCAATCACCCTCCCAATCACCCACCGAGTCCAGAACATCGTCCAAGCCATCCACGAAATCGTTCTCTGAATCACTATCCCAAAGGCCCTGCGAATAGGGATGCGAGTCAATCTGAACGACAATAGGAATGTTAAGAAGGCCATCCCACGACCGGATCATGTCCCATCTACCGGATCCACCTATGGTACATCGAGTCATGATGAGTCGACCGTAGGGTAAATTGCGGGTAGAGAGTGCATCGAAAAGAGAACGCTGAGTGATCGCAGGGTTTGACAGGTGACAATCATCTCTAGGCGAAAATCGGATCCAACTGAGCTCCAGCTCCTCTAAACGCGATGCTAACATGTGGCCCTGAGTCTGGTTCTCCACTTCCTCGTGAGTCGCGCGACCTGCGATGGAGAGCACGGAAGCTAGATCTGGCATGTTGCCTTGGCTCAGCTTGATGTATTGTAGGTTGTGGAGATGACCCAAGGTCTTCTTCCAGAAGGCTGGCGAGAATGGGGGACAGGTAACGTAAAGAGTTTGGACATTCATCAAGGGTATAGAGCAATAGATGTCGCTTATGATGTGGTCCTCAATTGTCGTCACTGGTTGGCTCCAGTTTATGGTGACCACAAGGGGGTTATTGCAATTCCAATTACCTGGCACTATTGCGGAATCCAAATCACCGCCATCGCGCCCCCATGAACCGAATGAAAGAACGGTCCCCCCTCTCGTGACACGATGGATGCCCAACGATCGAATTGTCCGACAAGGCGGTGTCTGAGCGGACTTGCTGATCCTTTGTGCGAGAACTGAAGATAGTAAGGCGTAGTCATTGGGGGTGAAATCATCTTCGGGGTAGCATTGCAGTTTGACTGACGTGTTCGACGGAATGACGACGCAGGATAGCAATGCAATAACCGTCGAGAGCAGTGCAGAAAATGAGAGGCGAACAAGATGGGGTAGATTAAATTTCTGGAAAGTACGGAAAGCGGTGCTAGACAGGAAACCGGCGGCGCTACGAAGAGCATCGTGGAGATGTAGTTCCGTAAGTTCTTGCATACAGCACAGTGTGGCTAGGAACTCTATTATATTTTGCTGGAATTGAGCAGGAATGCTGCACAGGTCAAGAGTTGTCAAGGAGCTGAGCTCGAACGAATACCATGAAACCGGACAACCTGAGAGGTAGAGGGTACGGAGGGCTGGAGTGTCTCCATGAAAGGGTACGAAGGGCTGCTCGGATGAGAGTGCCGGCGCCAAAATCTGCAGGTTTTTCAAGCGGGGAGTAGAAGAGGAAAGCATAGAAAGAATCTGATAGGTGGTCGAATCGGTCAAGTGCAGACTGAGCTCTTCGATACGATCTGCATGGTTCATCAACTTCTCCACAGGCGTCAACCACCACGAATCTGATTCTTCGTATTCGAACCTGATGTGTACCTTCAATAATGCTTGCTTTGATCTAGCCAATAACTCTTCTGTCCAGTGTAGCGATACGACGAAATGGTACGTCCAAAGGGTTGGGCAACCTAGAGCCACTTCGCGCCAATATCGGCAGACGTACGATACGTTGACCCAACTGGGCACAATCCGAGTGAGGAAGTTGAATCTCGTGTAATGGTCGAGAGCACAGCGAAGGAATATAGTTGCAAGCAGTTCAGACGGTAGGCGACAAATAGGGGGTCTGAACGAATTCTTGTTCAGGGTGGCTATTGACAACGTGTGCGTACTGATCTCTTCGTCAATGGTCATCCGTGTGTTGCTAGTTCAAGAACTTCTTCAGGTAGGTTTTCTTCACTCCTCCGGGGGATTTACGATAGCTTCACTGATTGGGAGTCTGGAACACTAGGGTCAGCGTTAGCATGATGAGCTTACTGGCAACACACTTATTCAGATCAGCCCGGAGCGCCAATCCTTCGAGTGCGAGGGATGACACCGTTGATATACCAGAGGTCGGATCTGAGTTGAGACGGAAACATCCGAAATTGATCCCATCTACGTGAGTCGCTCAATCCCCCCTCACTCAGGCTCGACCGCGAGCTATCACAAAACAGGCACTTAACGTACTCTCGTCAGGTTCGGCACAGAAACGTAGGTGGACCAAACAACACATTTCCCCTGGCTCAGCACTAGTACTCAACGTTCATGTAGATTACGTAAAAACTGAATTAAACCAATTAGTCCCGCTGCTACGAGTCTTCTGAACCCCGTGTAGTAATTCGTGGAGTATTTTCATGACGGGCAAGTGCTGATGCTAGAGTTCCACTCGGGTCGACCAACTCTCGTTTCCAATCAACAAATCCCGCCACGGCGAGTGGCCATGAACGACTTACCTAAACTTGCTTCATTTACTGCAAAGTATGATGTGGCAACTAAGGCTCAAGCTTGAACTGACGAAGAGATTTGCAAACTCTGTCGTCGCAGGAATCCCCTATCTCCTTGCCGCCTTCCACCCGAAATACTCGCGACTATATTTATTCATTGTGCTCGCGACCATTACGACCATCACATGCACGCTTATCTCCTTCCTCGGCACACGTTTAGTTGGGTCAACATTTCGTCTGTTTGCCAGCGTTGGCGCGATGTTGCTCTCAATCCCCCAACCCTTTGGAGCTACCACTCCGTGGCATCGCTACGCTGGACAGCGGAATTATTGGCCAGATCAAAGCGGGCCTCGATGAAGATACGCATCATGTTCAATCGTACGGATCCCTGGTGGTGGAGTCTCATTGAGAAGTTGATGAACCATACGGAACGTGTCCAAGAGCTCATTCTGTACCTTCCGGCCTTGAGCGGCCATAAAGTTCTTTCGATGCTCTCCTCTCGTGCCCCCCGCCTGCAAAACCTGAAGATTGTGGTGAACACGAGGCGGAGCAACACGTTCGGTCTGGGGTCAACATTCTTTTACGGAGACACTCCAGCCCTCCGTACGCTCGAGCTCGTCCGGTGTCCTGTTCCATGGCATTTACTCAAGCTCAGTGGTTTGACACGTCTCACTCTGCGCTATATTCCGCAGACCATGGAGGCCTTTTTATCCATGCTGAAGTGTATGCAAGATCTCAAAGAGCTATACCTCAATCGTGTCCTTCCTGGTTCCAAAGAATTTATCTCCAGCTCAGCGTTCAAAGCCTTCCAGAAGATCAATATACCTCATCTTTCTTATGCTGCTGTCTTCGCCCCTCTTTCTACGATCATCGCGTTCCTGTCTTGCGTAAACGCTCCATTCAATACAAAGATCATTTCCGAACGTGATTTCTCCCTTGAGAATTACACCCTACTCGGTCCGTTCCTTGCACAAAACTTCAGCATGTCCCAAGTTCGGGCACCACCTAGTCAGACAATTCGCTCGTTGGTCATTGATACGGATTTTCGGTTCGGCGCGATGCTCGCTTTCAAAGCATCAGAACGCGATTGTTCCTTACAGAAGACGGAGTTAGACAGCAACACCCCTCTCAGAATTACGACTGATTTCTCGGAATTCACAACGAACGACGAAGATCGCCTTATATGCGACATTTGTTGTTCCATACCATTGACAAATGTCCATACTCTCCACGTCGCCGATCCCCCATTTTTACCTACCTTTTGGGGGAAGTTGTTGAGTCACCTCCAAAATGTACGGTACATCATGCTGAGTCGAGGCTACATGCCGGATTTGGCTTCTGTGCTCTCTGTTACAGTTCACGATGGCGTGGAAGATCAAGGTGGATGTACTCCCATGCTAGCACCGGCGATGGAGGAGATGAAGCTCGATCGGATCACATTTTCGGTAGGAGAAGACTCCGACCTACCAAAGCCTGCTATCACTCAATGCTCTCTCTTCGATGCCCTCTTTACCCGTGATATGCCCGGAGGTCGCCTCATCATGACCGGATGTAGGGCCGATGAATCTGACATACCGAATATAGTTCGGTCGTGGAATGGCCTCGTTATTTAACATCCACGGTGTTGGTGGTGGCTAAGATTCCCCTTGGGTTATTACTATGTTACGCGATTGGCATGATTATTCGGACCATTGGGAGGATGCTTCGTCGGGTGATTCTGAAGACGGTTCGAATGGTGAGTAGGAGGACGGCCAATAACGTGATTTTGGGGATGACTGAACCACGTGAATGAAACCGGTATTCACGGGTGTTCTGAGTCCTGCTCTTCTGAATGTCGTCCTAGCGGGATACAATACACCTCTATCTGTTTTTTTTTTGGTCGGAACTAATGTGTTATGGACTACGACTCGTTGAAGCAACGGTGCACGAGATACATTGGATCAGGTCTTCTTTCAACACGCCAACTAGACTGTGACGTCACACAAAGGAGCATTATGATGTAGAGCTGCACGACGTGGAAAAGATGAATATAAAAATTTACTACGAACCAACCAGGAGATGGTACCAGTAATCATTGCACGCAGGCCGTGCTCCGTCGTCCAGCAGATTATCTAGCTGTTGCGTAAATCAGTCGAAATCTACGAGCCCACTTTCGATAAGGAGGATTAACCACAGGCCAACCTGACCCCTCCACTTTCCTGCACACATTGGTATCATTGTGAATGGAGACACTGAGTAGTTTCACCGTGTTTGCGTATGAAGGACCAGAAGCCTAAAGCTACCGAATACCTGGTCGAAGACAAAGGGCCCCTTTGGAGACGAAGAACTCGGATGCCGCGAACGGAAAGTTGCTTCGACACGGGTGCATCGTACCAACAGAATCATCACCTGTACCTGTAGACGTGAACTAGGGCAATAGCAGATATGGCACCATCAAGCCTGCTGCGCTTGACACTTGAGTGAAAAGTCGGGGAAGCTTGTCCAGTGGGAGTAGAGAGACGTGATGCCGGAAGAGCAGCTGCTGAGACCAAGTGTCGGTTTGAGAAAATTGGCATGTTGTATGGCCAAGATGACAAACCTCTGGTCGACGAGAGGGATGTTGTTGGTGTGATTCGATGAGTCCGTTGCCCAGCAAGCCACGTTGTCTCACTAGTAACGAGTTTCTAGAAGAAAATGGCACGGGAATTTTAGTTCATCATAAATATCTCTTCCTTTCGGCGTGTCGAACGGCTTTGTCGTCAATGAGGAGATTGCACTTGGCAATAGGCTATCAAGGCGAGTTGAAAGCCTACTACAGTAGATCTTGGGCTCGATTTGTCAAGAACCTTGGAAATCAATAATGACAAACAATACCACTCGTCCATCCACTCAGATCTCGGGTCACTCATCGCGAGGCAGAGGCTCTGGCTCTCATTCCCCAAATCTACTGAAGTATCCAATCATTCTTTAAGATACTCTCGAGTTCTTACACCTCAATCTGCTTAAATTGAGCGTGAATTAGCAGCACCGTCGCGATGAAATCCGAGTCTGAGACTCCGCAATCACCCGCCCCGGCGCAAACTCAACCTGCCGCACAGTACACTACACAGTGGGGTACAGCACGTGCGCCATCGCTCCTCGTCTACTTCGCTTGATCATAAATCGTCATTTTGGTTGGCCAGACATCCCCATCGACCCCGCACTCCAGCAGCAATCCCAAGTGGCCGGGTCAGTCGAGCACGTCTTTGCTAACCAACATTTCACTGAACATATCGAACGTCGTCTAGTGCATCACCTTATTCACATTACCAGTATTCGCAACATTACCCCCAAGCGGCCTACACGCACTATCAATATGCCTCTGCGATGAGCACAGCGCAGACGCAACAGCGACAAGTCACGACTACCACGATCGCGACTACCGCGACAAGCACCGCTGCAGCTACTACCAGCGGCGTGGATACCGCTGACGTGGCTACACTTAATGATGCACTTGGTAGTGCTGGCGTAGATCTGAGGGTATTTACTTTCTCTTTTCGCCCTATCCAGCCTGTCTCAAGACACGATTAGGCAGAGGAAGAGAGCCTGCAGCGGCCATACGACTCACACCAAACATACCGTCCTTTCGAGGATCGCTCGAAAAAGCAGCCCATAACGCCATCTTTTGACACCCGTTTTCTGGGGCCAACGATGCGCACCATTGGAACGCAACATAAGATTACCAAGGTCCCAGAAGATTCTGTGAACTATCTCGCCCTCGCCCTTCGTGCCCGACTACAGGATCTCGTTGTAGCGATGATTGCCGCTGCTCGTCACCGCACTGACGCACAATATGACAAACCGCCATCCACATATGAAGGCGGTACCCCGATGTGGAGCGTTGTTATACGTAGTGACTTGGGGAAACAACTTGCTGCTCTAGAAAAGGGTGAGCGGGAGGAAGAAATGAAGATTCGGAGGGAACGCAAGGAACGTGCCGACCTCGCGGCTGCACATGCAGCCAACCTGGCCGCACAAGCTTGTGGAGGTGGAAGCGGGACGACCGTAGATGAAGAAGATGGCGCGCCCAAGAAGAAGAAGAAAAAGGAAGGTCCGGGTGTCACGGCAAGAAATATGTCTGAAGACGTGCGCAAGAAAATGTCGAATGCGGTTGCTAGTCAAGCGGCGGGACTCGGAGGGAAATATGCATGGATGACTGCGGCCAACACTCCTACAACAACCCCGAAACCTAAGCCAGTCGCTACCACGCCCGCTCCTGCAACTACGGCATTGGCAACAGCGTCGACACCGGCAACGACAACTGCACCAGCGGCGTCTACTGCGACTGGGACATCATGGGCTCGTCCGTATGTGTCTTCCAAGAAAGCCACGACAGCGTCCAGTCAACCTGCAGAAGAGGATAATAGAATGTTGATGACGATGCGGGATGCAGTGTTTGTAGTGGAAAAGGAAAGAGGACATGGTGGTGGACGTGGCTCTGCTCGAGGTTGGGTCTGATTTTCACAAAAGTACACCCGTATACACCCAGCGATTTCGATGCCAGTCAACTACGTACCTGATTGTAATGATGTACGCGTTGTTTGGATGTGTTTAGCAAAAGCCTTGAGAATAAACATAGACAAATAACGCCTTGTTCTCCAACACGGTTCACGTGCGAGCCGTGTCAGCATGTCCCGGGAGTCCTCACAACGCTCGTCGCTGATCGACATGTAAGTTGAGATATATCGTATTTTGTCTCACCCCTCACCGTATCTTGCTATAGTACGTATCAACAACTACACTCATTCCTCACGGGTCGCCGTGATGGAGGGTCGGTGGAACAGATATCCCAAAAAATATCGCCCCGCATCTCACAGATTCGTGATGTTGCGAAACCCTATGGAATGCCAACGCCCGCATCGCGGAAGACCATGGAGAGTGGCACAGTCACGCTACCTGACGGATGTGTCTTGCAAGTAGATGACGTCTCAAGGGAATTCGCATTTGCCCTCAGCTCGCATTTCGAGATCGACGAAATTCAGGCGTTCATTCTACTACGGTCATTCCTCTACAACGAAGGACTGTCAATAAGCTCCGGGTCCAGTTCGGACAAGAGTTTCGTCGAGGAGCTCATTGTTACCATCACACCATTCTACTATTCTGAACGACTTTTCCTTCTTCGCACCCTTATCCCACTTTTCCGCGCTCAGGAGAATGCCACAGACCCGATACATCCCATCGCTACGAAGCACCTCCCCGATATTCTTCCGGACGGTCGTGCATTCACCGACTCGCTTATCGTCGAATACTTGCAAAAAACTCAAGAGAGCGTGCCAAACACCTTTAATGAGGATCCGAGGGCTGCGTCTCGTTGGGCCAAGCAGAATTCTAGAGAGCAGCTGGCAATGTTGGAAGTACTTTTCTGGACAATGTGGGGATATGTCCCTTGCGAGGGCGAGCTTGTGGTGAAGCTACTTGAAACTGCTTACAACACGAATCTCGGCTCTTCGCAACAGAATTCCACACTTCTCTTGGACGAAGAAGGCACGCAGATCCTCCAAGATATTACTGGTCTCTGGGTGCTCATCACGGTTGAGATACTGGAACTAGAGAGGGTTGCAGAGCCTGGCGGCATCGAAATTTCGGAGGCCCCCGCAGACAAGATGTTTTACACAGGTTCTCCGGAGTCTTTGAAGCGAATACACGACCTCGTCACCTCCAATCCCGGCAACCAGCACGCATGTACCTACTTGGGATGGGCGTTTGTACTTTCCCGAATCAGCGCGAAGACCGTGGAAATGAAGGAGATTCCTGACTCGTATCGGTCGTTCTATGACTCAATACTTGCCCATCCATTGCGGGGCAAAGAGCGAGAACCTACGTACGCCCTGATGGGTCGCGTGGCATTAAGCAACGAAGTGGGCTTGTTCAAGTTGTTGCATGACTTGTTGACAACATCGCCGCTCTTTGTCACCGCAGTCGCTTGGAAAGCAGGTTCTACCGTTACGGACCCCAATGCAATTGCCTTCCGCTCTGTATTGAAGGGTAAACATTCATGTCCTGAGGTCGTAGCGGAGACTGATATCTTTTCAGGCTTCCTGATGGCTGTCGTAGAACTGGTCCCTGTGGAGCTCATCCCAGATTTCGACGCGCTTGTTGAGGTGTGGATTGCCCTGTTCGGAAGAAGTGAAAGTCGATCTGTGGCTGGCATATGTCGACAATTCTGGCAGTCCGATTGGCGGCAAGGCATTGCACGGCGGGCTATAATGGATGTCGCTCGGTCACGTTTTCCGATCCATTTCAGAACCCTTGTTAAGCTTCTGCGTGCGATGACTGCCTCCGGGTTCCTTGACACCGATCCTCTCTGCGTAGCGTCCTCCGCTGAATACTCTCAGTCCTTGAGCGAGGAAGAAGAGGCCGAACGGGAGATGTGCGCTCAGCATGTCTTCTATTACATGGACAAACTCTCGACCTTTTCGCTCGTCATCCCTCTTTCGTCGTGCACTGGTCCCAATGCAGTGTATGAGAGGGTTCAATATGGACGTTCCGCTGCAGCGCCTGGATTGAGCTATACCAACATTCGAGCAATCCGATTACCCGGGGGCTCCATAATACCTCCGCGCTCTACTGGACGGCTTCTCAGTGGCGATGGTGGAGACTTCGTTGCAGTATGTTGGCAGCACGAATATAGCGGCTGGAAAGTCGTCCTGGATGTGCTCACGGAATACGTTACTCGCCGAAGTATGCACGCGGGTACAACAGACTTGTATCAGGACGTGACGTTTGGTAGAACGGGTCCTGGTTCGTCGCCCTTGACACTGAGACTGGAAGATGTCGGTATGGAGATTGGCGACGGAGGCGATGGAGGGCTTGCAACGGACGCCCTCGACCTCATACGCAGCGTTATACAGGATAAGCCCATTCTTGCGGAGGAACTCTTGGAGTCTCTCGAAACTGGCGATTCCACTACCTTGACGGAAAATGGTTCCGCAGACTTGGTGCAATTGACCACGATGATTCTCGAAGAAGCCCTTAGTCGTCCCCAAACGCGTGGCTTCTCTCGCACTCAACTGGTGACGTCGGCGATGAGCGTGCTTTCGGCGTTACTTACGTTACCCAAATACTCTCTCCGAGTCTGGCTTTACATCCGCTCTGCGACCGCACTCTTTGGTCCCAGCCAAACCTCTGGCTTCGCGGCAGTCGCTTTGCCTGCGGAAAGAGCAACTGGTCAATATACAATGACGCTTGCGTTATTGAATCTCGTCCAGCAGCTCCTGCAAGAAGCCTTCGCCTCTGTATTGACTATTCCATCGGACAACCAGCGTTTACGGCAAGTTAAGGAGGAAGTTCTCATGCGAGCCGCAAACTTCGTACATGGCGAGGTTTGGGTGGAGCACTTGGGCTGGAAATATGTTCGGCTGGGAGATCGTTTCGAGATCGGTAGACGGATATCATCATTCTACGCCAATATACTTTTCCAGTCCCCCCCTGCCATCAGCAGTCGACCGTTTCCTACTTTGAGCCAGGCGGTCATTGACACATTCCTTCACAAGGCGACCACTTCTACGATTAATCCACTCGTATCGGCCATCGCAGCCAGCCCAAACACTCTTGGGTCACTTTACAACGCCAGGAGGTTCGAAGATGTCCGCCGTCTGATATACCTGCTCCAGTCGCACCTTCAACTTGCGCGTTTAGTTCTCAATTACAAGCAAATGGCCCCCAACAACAACAAGCCGTCCTTGCTTGAACAAGCGCTCTGCGCTAAAGTGGCCGGAGGTGCAGGCTTCTCCGACTCTGCAAGAACCCGGGTAGATCCTGTGGATGTGCTTGCCACGTTCGTGAAGGAGAGGGACGTGGGTACCATAGTTCCTCTCGAAGCCATGCGCGTTCTTCACGCCCTGTGCGCTTCCCTCTCGTTAGCGATTCCTTCACCCCCGACGATCATCGGTCATCTCTCCCACCCGGAAGTTACGGTTGCTTCCCTAGTTCGCATAGTGGAACATCCGTACGAAGAGTTCTCTCTTCGGAGTGCCGTTTGGAGCTTTATTTCCCTTGCCGTGGACAAGGAACCTGCTCTCTCTAAACTTCTCGTCACTGGCGAGTTCATCATCCCAAGCTCCACAGAGAAGGGGAAGGAAGGTGGTGACGATCAAAAGAAATCGAAGAGTGCATTGGAGATTGCGACGAAGACCCTTGGACATTGGAAGGATCTTTGGGAAGCTAATCCCCCCCTCCTTGCGTCCGTTCTTCATTTCGTCCACGTTGTGTGGCAGCATGGCCTCGAACATCCATCTGTGATCGAAAGTGCCCGTCAAAATAAGATGTTCTGGGATCAAATCGCTGCTATCGCCCGAGAAGAAATCGGACCGGATCCAGACTATGTCATAGAATCGTTTGTCGTGGTGGACGGTGAACGACGGTCTAATCTTCATGAAGCAGTGTCCGTCCAGACTTATCGTGGCATGGTGAAATCGTATGCTATCCGCATCCTCGGACAGGACATATTCCTCCATCCGGCTCCGAAAAATACCACCGAACCTCTTTCGAAACCGTTCAGCTACACCCAGTTTATCCCCTCTTTCAAGGGCGATGACCAGCTCAATGAACTTATCCTTGAAGGCGCGTCTGGTTGCTATGACCCAGGTCTATACGACAAACTCTCTGGACAGCTCTCGCGAGACTTCCCCGGACTTTCGCTTGACCAACTTCGATCACAAGACCCCGTCTCGGAGCGCGAGTTCGGTGACGACTTTATGTTCTCACAGAAGTTGCTGAGAAGTAGACTTCAGCAATGCGCCATCGACGAGGACGAAGTTGAATCGATCGAGAAGCAAGTGTTGTCCATCAATCTCAACCTTTCTTTGGTGCACGCGCAAGTTGCCATGGCAGAAGCTTGGCAATTTTTGTTGAAGGAAATCTTGCCCTTCATTCGTGTCGAACAAGGGACGAGGCCAAGCTTACTGGCGTTGGCATCGACCATCTCTGCAGCCCTGGCTCAAGAGAAGAGAGAAGGAGACATGATGGCAACCATCCATGGAGTGCGACTGGACCTTCTGCTATCGGTTCTCGAAGTCGTATGGTTCTCTACTACGGATACGGACGCTGAGGTCGGGTCGTTCATGATTCTCGTCACCAATGTGCATGAACTGTTGCAAAACGAGGCTCAACCTCCTTCCTCGTCGTTCCTTGGGAAAGTATCTGTTCCATTCCACAGGACACTCTTGCAGATACTGTACTTCTGCGTTCGACAATGCAGAAATCTAGCCATCCGCCCCAAGGTTGTAAACGCGGCTAAACGCTTGAAGATCACCGGGCTCGTTGAAGCTACCTTGAATCTCGTCGTCGACGCGCTCCGCCTCACGTTCGACTCAGCACGAACGCGTCGAGATTTAGATCTCGACCGCGATATGCAACTCCTTGTTGCCGTGTTCGAGCAATGTACTCGTTCGGAGGTGAGCGCGTCCTCGTTGCCTTGGCTCACGCGGTGTCAGGAGACGGACGTCATCAAGTCAAGCCTCGAGTTGCTGGTCCGTACGGACATAGCTGGCATTTCTGATCTGCCCCTACTTCGGGCTCGACGAATGCCGCTATACGCCCCACACATCTTCCTGTTCCACATGGCTCTCGTCAGCATCCCGTCTGGAGCTGAGAGGTTTGCAAGCGAAGGAATAGTCGCGGCATTCAGTAACAATAGCATTAGCGCGGCCATCAGTGATGGCCTGATCGACGTTTCATTACCCGAACTGCCCGCGGAGCGTAGCCCAGCGCATAGAGCATATTGCTACATGCTTTCTATCGTGGCTGGGGTTGTTTACACTTTGGGAAACCAGCATCGTTTCTTCAGTGCGGATGCCTGTGGTATGATCCAGCTCTACGGGAAACAAATCGCACGTGCGCTTTCCTGGAGTATTGGCGATCCTATCACACTACCTCTGTTGGAGGAGATGGAGCAGACCGTCAACTTGTTTCACGCCGTTGCGGAGAGCGTACCTCCCGCTACTACGAACCCCAATCCGGTTGTCACAAAAGTCCTTCGCGTATTCTCTACACGCGCGCTTGTGTTCCTCCAGCAACTAAACTATGCGCTGACGCATCCGAACCACCTCGCCAGGCTTTTGGAACCTGTAACCCCTGAGGAACGGGCAGCGATGGAGAAAGAGCCAATGGACTCGTCGTTAACTCCACTCGAGATACTGGATCTACGAAAACATCCTCTTACGGCGCGGTTGGTCCACACGATGTTCAGGCTATGTAGTTCAATTGTGTCGACGCTCGTCAGCGTCAGTCGAGCATATGACGTACTCCTGAAGGAGCAGGAGGAATGGCCTCTACACGAGGCGC
Source organism: Brasilioporus rufonigricans (assembly GCA_038089195.1). NCBI lineage: Eukaryota > Fungi > Basidiomycota > Agaricomycetes > Boletales > Boletaceae > Brasilioporus > Brasilioporus rufonigricans. The sequence continues at coordinate 20,383 of JBBPKJ010000064.1, read as the reverse complement.
TCATTGTCCCTGTACGTTATTTTTGGCTCTTTTTGAAACCGCTTACTGAGTACTCTGTCCTTTGCATTTCAGCATTCCAAGGTGGTTCTTGGAGAGCCGGCATCCCTGGGCACACTGCTAGAGCTAGCAAACTGTACCCTTGACGTCCTGCGTAATCTCGTCAACCGTCCTGCTGGCCAGGCGCTCGTACCCTCCACCTCTATCAAAGATGTACCGCTGGCCGTGAGCCAAGTTACGCTCACCGCGCGACGAACTCTCGAAGCGCTCCTCGTTTATGCAGTTACACAGCTCGCGATGTGGCTTTCGAAGCCCGACTTTGACCCTGCAGCAACCGAGGCGGAAGCAGAGGAACACGGTCATGGTCACAACGCACAGTTGGATGCGAGTAAGGGTAGGGCGCCGAGGGCACTGGCGGAGAGACTGAGGAGGGGTATGACGGGGGAGATGACGGCTGATCTACAGGCATTACTGACGCGGGCCAGGCCCGTGCTGGCGAAGAGTGAGGAGGTGTCGGGAAAGGCGGAGGGAGGGAAGGATCTGACACAAGTTTTGTCGCGGTTTTTGACCGAGCGGATCATCGTACCGGCGTGATGTCGCCTGTCGAGCGTTTTCTTTATAGAGTAGTCGAAAAAGTATTGTAGTTCTCTCTTCTCTTCGCGTGTTGTATGCTGATGAATTCACTTATCGAGTCCAGTGACCTGCTCAGGCCTTGATTTTTGCTATGATGATCAGTTACATTGACGGTTCGGTCCACTAGTGGCATTCGGACTTGAGGCTTGAAGCCCGAAACTGGATGAGGGAGTGCATGAAGCAGGCCAAATACAAAAAGTACTGGGGCCAATATATCGTGCTCGCTATTGCTTGTTCCAACCGTTGTCTCCGGTGTTTTATAGTCGATACATGTGCCTGTTTATTTTACATATCTCTGCAAAGATTTCTTGCACCGTCGTATATTACATTACCTGCAAGCTGGGCAGCTCTGAATCAATAGTTGGACATTGACCTGATACTCGGGATACAGTAGATACAATAAGCGAACATATCTCTGAGGAACATAACGTAGTTCAGCCATCATCGTCATCATCATTTTCTTCTTCTTCATCGTCGTCGTCGTCGTCGTCATCATCGTCATCGTCATCATCCGTTTTGGAAGAATACGTATCGATAGACCATGAACACGCACGACAGTCAATCAAACCACAGTCAGTCAAACAACAGTTAGTCAAACTGAGTCGAATACGTGGTTCAGGACGGGTGGAAATAGCACCCCGGAGAGATTTGAGATCGGTACCCCGCGTATCTGCACCTCGTCTATGCAGTCCTCGCACAACCCTGATGCGATACAACCCTAGCTCTTCCAGTGCCGGTACAAATATCTGATGCGTAGACCCATCCATGTGGCCTTCGTCCTTCGTGCGATCGTGAGGGGGGAGGGAGAGAATGGGAGCTAGTTCCGGCATGTCACCTTCACTCAGTTTGAGGTACCGTAGCGCTTGGAAATGACCCAAGGTGTGCTTCCAGAATACCGATGAGACTGGGGGGTGGACGAGATGAAGACTCTGAACATGCGCCAAGGGCATGAAGCGACAGATATCGCTTAGGGTGCAATCATTTTCAATCGTTGCTGAGGGGAGCCGGGTCAAGAACGTCTGGAGAGGAACATTGCAATCCCACTCTGCCACGTGTGATTCATCTGGGGAAGAACTGCAATGACATCCGAATGTGCTGAAAGTGAGCCTCAATCCTGATCCAATGAATTCGATAACCAATGAGCGAATCGGGCCAGACAGTGCCAAATCCTCTGACATGACGAGGCTTCGTGCAAGAAGCGGAAAGAGTAGGGTGAAATCATGAAGGAAGGAATTAAGTTCGGAAGAGAGTTGCAGCCTGACTTCTGTGTTCGATGGAGTGCTAACGGAAGACAGAAACGCAGTAACCACCGAAAGTGGGGCTTTGATCCAGAGGCGAGAAAGAGTGGGTAAACCGACCTTCTGGAATGTATGGAAGGCAGTGTTCGAGATAAATCTTTGGAAGCTACGAAGGGCATCGACGAGGTATAGATGTGCGAGGTCTTGCATACAACCCAGCACGATTAGGAACTCCTCCAGAGTTTGTTGATACCGAACAGGAACATTATGCAGGCTGAGCATTGTTAATCCACCCAGCCTGAGTGAGTACCATGGGACTGGACAACGTACAAGCTTGAGTGTACGAAGTGCTGGGGTATCTCCGTCAAAGAGTAACGGGTACGTCTCGGAAGAATCCTGCTCTGTTAAAATTGAAATTTCCAGGTTTTGCAGACGAGGAACGCATGGAGAAAGCTCGGAAAGAATTTCGTGAGTACTACTATTTCCCCAAAGCACCAAATTGAGCTCTTGAATGCGTTCTGCGTGGTTCATCACTTTCTCTAGAGCGTTCCTGGCGTCAACTTTATATCCAGCTCCTTTGATGCATATATTCAAAGGTAACTCTTTTGATCTGGCCAGTAGCTCTGCCATCCAGCGCCGCGACATCATGGGAACATAGGTCCAGAGCATTGGGTAGTTCAGAGCGACGTTGCGCCAATGGTGACAAACGTACGAAACGTTGAGCCAGAGTGGAGGGCGACCACGGTTCTTCAAGTTGTAATGACAGTTACAAGCGTAATGGATGAATATGGTTGCCAGAATCTCGTTTGGAAGGCGAAAAATGACAGAAAGGCAGTTCTTTTGAGCGTAGAGGTTGGACAATACCCGCTTTTGTCTAGTAATTTCTTCTTCGATGTGGACTAGGGCCAGGGTCTCCATGTCGTATGGCGTGTTGGCACAGACGATCATAGACAAGTAACTGTAGTTCAAGCCCCTGTATATGTTTAACCAGCCACAGGAGTGCAACGTTAAAAATTGAATGAACATTCACATAACAATAATTACTTGACAACCCACAAGATGTAAAAAATATGGATTCTGTATGAGGGTGTGGTAGAATGAAGAGTGAATCTGAGAATAGGGGAGTTTTGGCCGCAGTTGTGGCTGTAGGTCAAGTTAGTCAACCTGTGTGTCGCGACTCTCGACCGAGCCCAGGTTTAGTACATCCGCCCCTCCCCTTCTCGACGAATTGCTAAGTTTTGGGCGGCCTCGTAAGCTTATTACGACGCTTGACGTTCTCGTCTTCTCCATCGCTATCGGCGCATCCCTCTCTCATAATATTCCGGATGTGCCGAGTGGCTTTCAAACGAACAAGGAGGGCCGGAATGTTGAACCGTCTCGCGTTGACGCGGATAGCGATATCCGTTATAGTGAATCGATTGTCGAAGAGACGAAAATACAAGGTTAAAGACCTCTCGACACTTGAGGGTACCTACACCGCGGCTAGCATCAGGAATTTTACAAGATACTAATTTCAGCTAATTTCTACTAATTTCGCTAATTTCGGCTAATCTGATGGTCAGATTAGTGAAATTAGTCGAAATTAGTGAAATTAATATCTTGTAAAATTCCTGATGTATCGTACCAGACGAAAGAGTTCTGAGGTCTGCGTCTGGGTAGTATCTGGCCGTCCGGATGGTCGCATCTGTGACTTCTGCAGCTGCAGCTCCTGCGTCTCAGTTGCATGACGCATTTATAAGGGAAACTCGGCGTCACTACTGGAGATTCCGGTGACAACAGTCCTCCCTGTATCGGATGCGCTGTTTGGCAGTAGCTGGTCCTTCAGGTGACACTGTTACAACCATGCCTTTCTTCATTCGCCTTTCGATCCACTCCACCGCTTCCATCGCTTTCTGGTTCTCTTCATCTCCTCGACAGGACTTGCCAGCCCCGGCAGTTTGCGACGCGGTCTCCCCGGCCTTTAGCACTCTACCAGTCTCTTCATTATTTGCAGCTTCTTCCATCTGTTGCCTCGGCAAGGAACGATGGAGAGTATGGAAGCTAGGTCTGGCACAGGGCCAGAATGTAATCTGATGTTAGTCCAGCACCTCACAGATGGTCTAATCACCAGACTTGTCTGATGTGCCGTAAATCTTCATGTCCCAAGACGTGCGACCAGAAGTTCCTCCGAGATTTTACTCGCGGTGAGGTCCCTGTCGGTGATTCCTGGCCTACCTGAAATTATTTGTACAATGTTTAGACTATGTAGTATTCAGTAAATCAGTTGGACATGTGTAACCTTAGGCAAGCTCCGTCGAGTCGTATAACGCGTAGCGCCTCTACTACCTTTGTTGAACCCGCTGCTATCTTGTTGGTGAGGAGCGTTCTACTATAGATGGGATCGCATAAGCCATAAGCCAGGCCGACATTTCGTCTCGGATGGAACACAAGTAAACATTGCATTCAAGTACTTCACCAAGAAGCTATCCTTTCAACCCAAACTCCTTTCTACGAAAGCAGCCTGTCAACATTCACCCATCTCCTCCATGAATTACTTGTGGGTGGTCTTGTACAACTTGCTACGACGCTCATCATTCTCCTTGTCATCTCCATCGTTGTCGTGTCCCTCCTCTATCATGATATTTCGAGTCCAGGTACCTACACTGGAGCTATTTTACCAGATGAATGGGTTCTCAGGATTTGTGTCCAGGTGTCCGGTCGTCTGGAGGGCCCCCTGTGACTCCCACAGCTGCAGCTCCTACGTCACGGCTGTAAAAGTGTTCATGAGGGAAGACCTGCCACTTGTCCTGGATGCGCTGTTTAGCAGTAGCGAAATTTTCTAGAGACGATGTTGTGATTATACCCTTCTTCGATCGCCTTTCGACCTCCTTTGGTCACATCGCCTTTGTGAATCTGTTCCTCTACTGTATTTAGCATTTCGTTTGCCTCTTCCTTTGCAGGTACCACTGCTCACTCGATATTCTCCCTCATACCCTGTGCGTATTCATGTTCTTCCTGGGCTTCTTGCACAAGTTTTAAAGTTCCTACTTAGTAGCTCTGCTGGCTTTCTTAGCGTGCTTCGCGGCTTTTTTGATCTGCGCCATCATCTGCGCAACCTCCTCTGTAGTACACGCGTCAGTCATTTTAGCTTCTTCCTCCCGCGCCAGGGCTTGCTCGCAGTCCTGCGTGGCTTTACGTTGGATCTGTTAGGCGAGCTTTTGGACCTCTTTAGTAGCCCGTTTTACCTCCTTTTGTGCTTGCCTGGCTTTGTAGCAAGCTTAAATGTCTGCGAAGGTAGGATTTCCTTGTTGAGACGACAGAAAAGAAAAGATAAGTCAATGGGCAGCTGGGCTGGCCACAGGCCTAATCATAGGTATCAGAACGTTGCCCATAGTGCAAAAGCGAGAAAGGAGAGAAATACTTGGAAAGCCCTCAACGATCTGGAAGGGGTGTGGGTAGTTGATGGAGCGAACGACGTGGACGGGCAACGGTATAGAACATCCCATTCCTGCCAGAACACAGGACGCCATACACTATAGAAGTCTGTTGGTTCACGAATGATGCTCATTCGAGAAGAGGATGTTCATAGGAGCTACACGTCACCCACGGTTCTAGCAAAGAAGTGCGTTCGGTACGCTAGGCCCTTCGATTCATGGATAATCTGAGGGACCACCATGAAATTTCAAGTGCGAGAACAAGCACAAGGCAAGATTAACGGTGACCGGTGACTAGTAGTTATAGAATGTGATTAGGGGTCGAGCTTATATTCTTACTGAGGATGGCAATGTCGTACGTGGTCCACATAGAAGTAACCCCCCTCCCAATGCCCTGTCATGTCGAACACTCCCCGCCGAAATCTGGGGTCACAAACAGTGGATCGAGATGTGGTGAGTTGACCTCGAGATTCTTTGCGGGAAGTAATAGCGTTACAGAGAGATCATACCTCGACAATTTTGAGCGGATCCAGCCTCCATGGTCGCACAAAAATATAACATCAGAAAGCTCCAGTTCCTCCAACGCCGGTTGAAATATCTGAGTTGGACCACGATCAGTGTGTCTGCCCCGATTTTCCATGTGATCATCATGAAGTGTGATGGAGAGTATGGAAACTAGGTCTGGCATGTAACCAACATGCAGCATCATGTACCGTAAACGTCGAAGATGTCCCAAGACATGTTGCCAGAAAGCCGGAGAACGTGGAGGAGAGAGGGTACGAACACTCTGAACATCCGGCAAAGCTGTGGGACACCAAATGTGGCTCACGATATGATCCATGATGTATTTTGGCGTTGATAAGCCAGAATAGAGTATGATCTGGAGAGGAATGTCGTCACCCCGCCCCATGTCGTATCTAGCAACCGCATTCCAATGTGTTGAAAGTGAGTATTGCTGTGTTCGCCACAGAGGTTTCAACGTCTAATAAGCGTATTATCGGACCGGACAACGCCTGATCTTTGTATATGCTGAATCTTGTGCGAGAAGTGATGAGAGCTGGGTGTAATCATCAGAAGGGTCATCTCCGACAGGACAGTCTAGCCTCATGTCTGTTTTCAATGGGATGTTTGCACAGGACAACAATGCGATGATCGTCGATAGTGGAGCACCGATCTACATGCGAGAAATGTGGCGTAGATTAATTTTCTGGAACTGGTGGAATGCTGTGCTGGAAAGAAAACCGGTGGCGCTCTCAGATATGTGAGGTTTTGCATGCGACTAAGCGTGCCTGGGAATTTCTCCGTGTCTTGCTGAAACTGAACAGGAACACCGCCAAGACGTAGCGCTGTGCAGCTCAAGCGAGTACTATGACACCGTGACCGGACAATCTACGAGCGTGAGTGTACGAAGGGCTGGAGTGTCTCCATTGAAAGGTACAGAAGCCCACTCGAGACGATGGCCACTTGCGAAGATTTCCAGGTTTTGCAGGCAAGGAGCGCGTGAAGAAAGTTTGGAAAGAAAATGACAGAGGTTACATAAAAAGTGAAGGCGGAGTTCCTGGATGCGGTCTAAATGGTTCGATGCTTGCTCTAACGTGCGCAATCCACAAGCCTTCGTGTAGGAAATACGCAGTTTCAATGGCACCTGCTTCGATCTGGCCAATAACTCCCCTGTCCAGCGTGGTGTCAGTGACGTGACATAAAGATAAGACCAAAGAGCCGGGCAGTTGAGAGCGACGTTGCACCAATTATTGCTAACGTAGGAAACATTGACACAAGGGGTACATGAGAGCCGTGGAAGCTCGGGCCGTTGTTGTAATGGTCACGGGCACAACGAATAAATACGATGGCAAGGATCTCGGCGGGAAGACGAATGGAAGAAATGGACTTTGTTTGAGCACATAGGTTGTGTTTACATGGCAAATTTGGCCTTGGGATCTCTTCTTCCATGCGGGCTATGATCACTGGCATGCCGTGTATTGACAGATAAATCGTAGGTTGAAGGTCATGTTTGCCGAGAGCCGATACCAAGAATGGAATCAGCTTCTGCCGGTGCATCACGATGACAATAATTTAATGACTCACTGGGTCCAACGTTTAGATCTTAGACACGAGGTAGTGGAGTGACCGCTTCAGCCTGGAGGCAGTTCACTCGCGAAGCCCTTGCCATCGACTCCCAGTAATTTGTAAGCGGCATCGAGTCCAACAGCATTGTGTGGCGCCTCTGCTATTGTCACACTTATGCTGTGACGTGGGTGTGTCACCTGTGGGCTACTAACGGGAAGTTTCGTTCTGGTGCCAGTGCCTCTCTAACCTTCAAAGTAAAATGGCTACTAACTTCCTCCCATAGCTCATCCCAGGGCGGCCAGGCTCAGCTGCTCAGGCTACCTGCAAGCAATATTCTACTACAACACAAGGGATCGTAAACCATAGACCTTTCACCACCTCAGATAGAACATATTACGCGTCGCGTTAAGTATTATAGTCATCTTTTCAGCCCGGAATTGTGTCCGGGAAAGTATCTCATCTGACTGGATAAACTGACTACGCTTGATTGAGAAGGTCGTTGAACAAGTTCACGCCATCAATCGTCTTCGACATCCTGTTCAGTACGGTATTCAATAGCGTGGTGTTGGAAACGATGTACACGCGCTGGTATGGGGGGCTGCCATTCTCCAGACTGACTCGGACGTTGCTTCCCGCTTCCTCGATAAACTGCCTTGCACGGCCCATGCGACGGCGCTGTCGGCCGCTTCCTGTCGCACGTGGTTCTGATCAGCCTGCCGTTGGGCTTGTTGGGAGAGCTGTTGAGCTTCTTTGACAGCCCTTTAGACTTGTCTCTGTGCTTGTTGAACTTGGTGACGAGTTCGGATGTCGGTCATGGTTGGATTTTCCTCGTCGGGTCGGCAGAAATCAGAGACAGCGCGGACGTAGCCAAGTTAATATGTTGACCATGTTTCGATTCGAAAACTTGTTGGACCGCCTGAGGAGAAGGACGAGTGACGTCTGCGTCGGCGACAGATGGGCCGTAGACGGATGATGGGTTGAAGATGGGGTGACGGCAAGTTATAACGTGCGTCTCCTTCTATGACCGGCGCATGAGCGTCATGAGACCCTGAAACCATCCGAGCCGAAGCTGATCCAAACTTTGTGCCAGAAGAGGATGTCGATCGGCATCGCACGTCGACCCTTGGACAAGGACATTGCCTACACATCCCTTGTCTCCTATTTCTGTTTGCAGACCCTCGGGGCAATTGCGCCAGGCCCTTGGCTGCGTCCTCGTGGCTCCATCGAACCATGCACGCCTTTTCATCAATCACGATCACGGTCTATGATGTGAAGGAAGGGACCCAGGGACAACAAAATGATCGGAGGGAAAGAGCAAGCATGCTTAGACAACAAGTCGTGCCTCTAGCCTTGTTGAAGAGTCTTGATTGTTGTGTGGAGTGAACTGCCATACCTCGATCGGAGCGTTCACCCAACATGTCTTCGACTCGATGATACCCTATATGACCCTGCAGTGTTCATGGCGTGAAATCAGGCTGAATGGTGCTCTACTACAATGTCGCTGGATGCCTCGAAGGCGGTACAGTCTATCTTGTATTCCGGTAACGTACAATTAGCCCGGCGCGGAACAGATCCTCTTCACGATCCGCACTGTGTCGACAGTTGTCATCGTCATTGATTCTACTGGATACATCCATACCAGAAAAGGTGTTTACATGCCATCTTCGGATCATCAATCGACTGTTCTTACCAACCGGTTCGCTCAAAATCTGTTCGATCATCTGATGCTGGCGACGGAAGGCTATCTAGTAGAAATCCTGGTTCTTGTTCAACCCGCCAATGGCAGTGGTGCCTCGATTTGTAATCAACGTGCTTGGAGAGTCATACACAGCATCGTCCGAGGTCAACTCGGACAAGTCCAAGGGGTTGGCAGTGGGTTCGGCCCAACGTTGCAACACTGGATGGCAGACACGTGACGTGCGCACGCGGCGAGCCATGCTGTCTGTGGACTGGGAACGGAATGCGATACAGAGATAGCGATGAAGGCGAATGGAGAGCGGAGGCTATAGTCAACGTTTCAGCGCCGAGCGTGGTTCGAGGAAAATTCAAGATAGGGGCCTGAGGTAATTTACGCCTTGCCTCCGCGCAACGCATGCTAGTGGATCGCCCCGCGCGAGCAGCCTCTGGCTAATATTATAACGCTGTTATGGAAACATGAGAAGTTATCCTGATTGGAACAGTACATTATGCCTGAAACGTTTCGCCGTACCTGGGAGGCATCATATTATAGAACGTTGGAAAGTGACCTGATAGTACTGGATCCATGGATTTATGGGTCATCCTGTGGGCGTAGACCTATGCCTACGCGACACTGATGACCGGTGAAGCCGGTTGGTGTGTGCTCCCATCCATCGTAGCCATTTTGCCAGGTCGTCCTTGCTGTGGGAGTACTACTCAGCTTGCCAATCTGAGAATGATTCTTTCCACGAAGCGCTCCAACCGAACTTGAACAGCATGGCTAACGCCCAACAATAGGACCTGTACGTTTCCATCAGCAGACTAGCATCAGCTGGTTGGACGTAGTAGGCATGATGGGGGCGGCCACCAGCCATTTCGGATGCCACTCGGCTCGCAAGAGGCACAACTTTCTTTCATTGTCGGTGGCGGTGCCATAAACCGCGGGTGCTTTTTCGTCAAGTCTTTCGTCAACTCCGTCCAATGCCACTCATGATGATCCATCCTGACCTGGTTGCGCCCCAGGAAAAAGTTTTTTCTGATGTGTTTTTTTTTATGGGTCCCAACGCCACAATCCGTTCTCAGCCCACAGCTCTTCTCCGCCGCAAGCCAATACTCGCCATGGGCCTATCTGTGGTTAGCATGGTTTCGAGCATTAACTTTCGTGACCCCGAACTTTACCTGAAACTCAATTTCAAATCTTTACAAGCAGGGATCAGGTCTATCACTTGTGCAGTCTCACCGGGATAGCATTTTTCGAGGTAGGGTGAACTGGAACAAGAACTGGCCAGCGGCATGCTGTAGCCTCGGAACATCGGCCTCCTGCCAGTGTCGATATACAGGCAAGGAGTCCGGGTTGTTCACGTGTTGCGGTGGCACAGGAGGTCTCGCGGCGAACTTGTTCGTGGCTCTTGGCCCGTTCCTTTGAGCCATACCTTACGTGGTTCCATCAAATCCGTCGGCATTTCGTTTCCATTTTTCTCTTGTGCAGGATGGATTGAACCATCAATTCAGTTTGGTTCCACGGAGTCGGCAACGATGTCATCCGAAACTTGATTGACTTCCAAGTATGCTCTGGTCAGATTTCTCGCCACATATAAGACAGCAGGCCGTCCTCGAGCTGTCAAGTTCCCCATTCCTCAGTCATGCATAGCATTACCCCTACTCGTCAAGCGCGTGCTTTCTTTCATGCCGCTGATCTCCCCAAAGACGTCTGGCGCACACTGTTACAGAATGAAGCAGCTGCAAACCTCGTCCTCCCGTTTGCAAAGAAGGCGTTGAACTTCCCTCGCAGTGACAACAAAGAACAGCTGTGGATTGCTCTCTACGACAATGCAAACCACGTCGAATTTGTGCTGTCTTGCACTCGGGGACCGCTCGGAAACTACCCCATCTTCATCGTCGCTTCCAAGTCGTCCATCCAGATCGCTCAAGACGAGAAGCGTGGTAAGGATCTAGCTGATTCCTTGCTGCCGCTCGCCCGTCGTCTGCTGGAGGAAATCCCTCCACAGAGGGTGTTTTCCGTCTTCTCGATCGCGAAAGTGACAGAGGTGTTTGCCGAAGTCTTTGTAGCCGAAGCCCATGCCCGTCAAGAGTACGGCATTCAGGCCATCAAGTGTCCATATTACGATGCGACCTTCACCTTTTGCACGAGCGAAACGCTCAAAAGGCCCTCGGATTCTCTTTCCTCATGGTCTGAGGACGTCGTCATTTCCCTTCGTCCTGCGGACATGTCCCATCTGAATGGGATCAGAGCCATGTGCAAGGCCTTTTCCGAGACGTCGGTGGGTACTTTCTCCGTCTTTCTGCGCACGCATCTGGATGATGTTTGTGGTAACAGCCGCCTTTTGTTCTTGACGATGCAGGCGCGGAGTTGGAGGCCGAGTTGATGATCAGGAATCAACAAGTCTGGGTGCACGTGGTCCAGGAAGCGGATCAAGAGTCCGAGATTGCATGCCTGGTCGCCACGACCAGACAGTCGGACAACGTGACGGCGGTCACCAAGGTGTTCACCGCAGAAAAGTGGAGGGGACGCGGATGTGCGGCACGGTTGTTATACCGTGTCTGCCAGGAGTGAGTATTTGCAGATGTGACTCTGAGATGGGTTCTGATCCTCTGATGTAGAATTCTTCAGAAGAAGCAGCGCGCCGTTCTCTATGTGGGAAACTCAGACGAGTTAGCGCCCGCGCGCAAGGTGTATCATAAAATCGGCTTCCAAGGCCTCAACGGGCCCCAAGGCCAGCAAGTGAAAGACGTGGAGAGATGGGTGGAAATCGGGTTTGAAGGCACCATTCTTGGTTATTGGTAGAAGGTTGTCTTTTCTTCGGATATCGGTCCGAACTTTTCGCCCGTCTGTTAGATCGGTCTCACTATGAGCACTAGATACTGCATCGTTTCTTTCGTTTGTTCATATCTCGTGTAGCATAGATTACCCCCATATTAGAAGTAGCGCCAGGACTGTTTCCGTGCATTTTGATTTATGAATACATATGTACTGCTGAATTCTTTCCAGCGCATCATGATAGAGACAAGACAAGTCACGGTAGCTGATCGTAACTGCCTTTGTCTCATAACGTCAGAACTTCTGCACCGGTCTCTGTGATCAATACCATGTGTTCAGCTTGTGCGCTACGAGCACAGTTCTGCGACGTCGTTGTTAGGGTCCAAAGTCCGTGTATACGCTACAGGGATTGCTTGCCTCTGTTGATGCTGTCCATCCGTCCGGAAATATCCATATTTTGGGATTGGATCCTTGGATGATGCAGGGCTGGGGATGTGACCTTAGCGGGGTAGTCACATCGATGAAGATCCGCACCTCGATGGTAAAACAGTGCCCAGGACGCATCATCCCTGGCTCTTCGTTCACTGTCAAAGACATCAGAAAGTAGATACTAGGAGGGCGAAGGGCATACGGGTATGGTATATCCAAGGAGATTGGTGGAACGTTCTTCCGATACCGTGTCCCGATAACGCGTTGCATACCGAATAGGGGGTGTTGCGCACCAAGTCGTGGATAGCTTGGCCGATGGAATTGAACGGATTCCCAGGACCACAAGCTCCGATACCAGCTTGCAGGGCAGCGTTGGTCATCGAGACCAGGTCGCGTCCCGGCTGGTCCTGTTAACACGCGGTTATTCGCAGTTACTAACGAACAAGGGATGCTTGCGTGCCACAGTGCCGACGAGAAACGTTTTGGAGGTATCTCCATGATAGCCGTCGATATAAACGGTGACGTCGATATTGATGAGATCACCGTCTTCGAGGGGTCGACTAGTCCTCGTTAGCTCCACTTCAGGGTGTCATAAACTCGACGCACTCGTCTGGTATTCCGTGCGCGACTATGTTGTTGACGCTGGTACAACACGACCGAGGAAACCCCGAGTAGAGTAACGGAGATGGGTAAGCACCATGAGCGACGATGAAGTCATGAATGGCTGCATCTATTGAATTCGTGGTGACACCAGGCTATATCGGGGTGGGGTCATCATGCCGTTCATCCACCAAACTTTAAGAACCACCCCCACCCGAACAAGGGTCCCCGCAAACTCACGGACCTCGCGAGCCAGCGTGGAAGCAGTCCGAAGCTTGGTCTCTTCCTCGCTCCCGAGTCGGATTCGGCTGTCGCCTTCGCAGGGCTCCCGAGATTGACCGCTTCTCGGGTGGAGGGCAGGGTTGTCCTCCGTGACTGATTGCACATATGGTGGACGCCTTATGCTGGACGGGACGGTGCGAGGCGGGATGTGAGACACACCCCAGACGAAGGGCTCTTCGGGAAGTATCACATCATAGCTTCCAAAAGATGCCTCTTCTTCCCAGACACGCGTGGAGAATACACGTCCATGCCAACTCCGACGCAGACGGCTCGAGATCGGTAGCTCGCGTCTCGGGATCCAGGATAACGCCCGAAAGAACAAGGGTAACATTTTCGGGGAGGTGTCACCGTCCGGAGTTTGAAATGTCAACTATGGATGCGCAGCGGTCTATTTCCGAGCTATCGATAATCAAAACTGTTGCGAGAGACGGCATGGGTAGAGTGCGTAGCGAGACCTCGCCAAAAGTGCGTAGAAGTCGTCGAAGGCGTTTCGAATCACACTATTGTTTCTGCAACGCCACAACGTTCGTCCGCTGGGGATGAAATCAGCGTCTTCGCCAAGTCTGTAGAACAGCCACACGTCCAGCACACGGCGCCCGTGCAGAGAATAGAGGAGTCCAGGACGCCATAGACAAAATACCGAAAATCTTGGCAGATCCCTCGCAGTGGTGCTATTGATAGTACCTGTCGCCCGTACCCCTCGGCGAAATTTGCGCTTCGCAGACGGATCCCGTTAAAGATTAAATGAACTTCTCGTGCTTTCACATCACCACGACCTCGACTTGAGGTTACCCCATGTTGTGGCAGCACTAGTGTAATCTTTCTGCACCTCCCATTCCCCACCCTCTTGCACCACAGACAGGCCTGCTCTACGCTATTGAGAATGTCTTCCCCTCCGATAACCTTCATCTATGGCTCCGTTTCGAGCGTCTACAGCGTTCCGGACGCACTCGCTTCCTGTGGGTATCCTCCTTGCCTCCTCGGTATTGTTCGGGTCCCATGCACAACACAGATCACAGAGCGCAGTACTACCCCAGTTTGAACGTACAGACATCAGACGCGCATGATTCATCCGACGATGAACCTTCCCCATCAGAACCATCGGAACCTCCAGAGTCACTCGACGACTCGTATACGGAAGGACATCCTTCCCACACAACTGGAGCTTCAGAACAAGACTCTGCATCAATCCGGGCTTTCGATGCCGCTCTTCACTCAACCGACGTTAGAGAACGCCCCATGGCTCACGAAACTACTCCTTTACTGACGAAAGGCGCCTTATTCGCGTTGCTCCCACATCAACCTATCACTGGCCACAACCATGCAAATTACAAGTCTCCGGGTTACCCTGGTTCTCTCGATACAGTGCCACAGACCCCGACCCCCCTGTCATCTGATACGATTGTTGAGTATCATCACGACGGCAAGAGTACCTACCTTCAGACGGTCAGTCCGGTTAAAAGCCCATCTTGGAGAGATGTCTGATATTCGTCTCCAGCTATTCAATTGTACTGCGATGCTTTTGGGCATAGGCATGCTCTCAGAGCCGCTTGCATTCGCATATGCTGGATGGTTGTGGGGTACGATCCTTATCGTCTTTTTAGGTGTTATCACTTGTTACACGTGAGTTGTTTTGGTGGGTGACGAGTTAATCTAATCTCAGAATCCAGCGCAAAACTGCTTGCGCATGAGATTTTGGACGACCCTCGCCTGCGCTCGTACGCTGACATTGGTCGAAAAGCATTTGGTCCTAAATCGCTGACGCTGATAAATGTTTTGTTCTGTCTTGATCTGTTTGCGCTCAGGTACGGGCATGTCCATATTTCTTCCGGCATCGGTTTGATTGATCACATTTTGTCAGTGTTATTCTCGTTACCCTGGCGGCTGATTCCTTACAGGGGGTCTGGCCAGCCTATTCTACCAATACTTACAAAGTATTTTTCGTTTTCATGTAATTGATGCCTTTCTTGTGTTGTCAGTGTTCTGACATATGCACCCTGCTCCTAGCTTGGCACCGACGGTGTTCATGCCTTTATCTATGCTTTCTTTCACCTCACTGTTGGGCATCTGTTCAATGTTGCTCATCATCGCAGTGATATTCATAGATGGGTTTTCGAAACCAGATTTCCCAGGGAGCCTATGGAGTCCAGCGCCCACGTCCCTTTCTCCAGGGACTCTTGGAGAAGTTGGAATGACATTCGGTTTGTTGATGGCCGGGGTGAGCATCTCGTGTTTGTTTCTTATCGTTTGAGGGTTAAATTTCGAGTCAGTTCGCTGGTCATATTGTTATGCCCTCGCTCGCTCGCGACATGAAAGACCCGTCGCAGTTTGATCGTTTAGCCAATCAGGCGTTTGTGAGTCAACGAAACCCGTATGGGGAAACGTGTAGCTAAATCGGCTTTAAGTTTATTACGACAGTTATTTATGCTGTCACAGGATACGCGGGGTATCTTATGTTTGGCAGGTCGGTGAGCGACGAGGTGCGGCCCAATCTCTCGTTTTCATACCGCAGCACTTCATTCCATCACTGTAGATAAGCAAGGATTTGCTCACCACACCTGGATATAACTTGACACTAAACCAGCTAGTAATGTGGTTGCTTGTCATCACTCCATTGTAAGAGGGTGCCCACTACTTCTTGATTCTTACCCCCTGAATGATTGCCCTTAGATCGAAGTTTGCTTTGAGCACGAGGCCGGTATGTGTTACTTTCATGATTACTTCTTATGTAACTTGTTGATGATCTGATGTAGTTGAACATCATTTTGGAGAGTACGCTGGGATTGGAAATCACTTCGCCCACTTTGGTGGAGGACGTGCATGGATTAGCATCAGAGAAACGACGGAACTCGAGGATTCGACTTCTCGTGGCTCTTGAGCGTATCACGATCCCCATCATGTCGATCTTGGTTTCGATCCTTGTTCCCGAATTCTCTGCGCTGATGGCATTTGTGGGCTCTTTCTGCGCTTTCGTCATGTGCGTCATTGGTCCGATTTCGGCGAGGATCGCGATGACTGGGCGGTGTCGATGGTACGATGGAGTTTTGCTGGGCGTTTCTATCTTGATGGCGGTTTGGGGTACGATCTCCGCGGTTTGGATGGCGTGAGGGACGGGATCTATCGTGATCGATGTGCTCGGGAGGAAATGCCTCTCGACGGAATAAACGCTTGGCTCGGGCACGATAGACATTCATAACGATATAAGGGTCGGCGGTACATACGGTTTCGATGATGCGCTTGTAAGGAGTCGTGGATGCACGATGTAATGATATTGCTTGCACAGTCAGTGGGGTAATGCTGCAAGACCGCCTTGGAGACGCATGCTGGAGCCTCTCATACGGACGTCATCCAACGTCACGCGGCGCTCCCTCGTATGTGACAAATCTCAAAAGCAGAAATTATATGCCCCGGCGGCGTGTCCGCAGCATTGGACATCGCAAATTTGGAGATCGCTGGCACGTCGAGGCAATACGAGATGTGAGCGGACTTTGCGGACCCCTAAAAGAGTTTCTCCGATATCCGCCGAATAGCGGTGGCTATATGCTGGCGTAAGCGGACATTGATTTGTTTGCACAGGTTTGGACGACTAAGATTTGGCTACGGAATAACTACAAGCAACCGAATAGCTGACCCATAAGACACCTCGACAGGCCAGCGACCCGTTCTAGTTTCTCCATAAATATGCGTATAACACGTTGCCGAGGCATAAACCAGCTGTTGAGACGTGTCATCCACAAGGGGAGTCGTCACGTGACATCGAATGATGGACCGAGGACTACCTACTAGTGTGCCACGCAACAAATCCCGTCACCGATCACGAGTCCCAGTCCTCCAGCGCAAACGCGAGTACGCCCAATGCCGATGCGACGTCCGACGTCCCCCTTGCCATGCCCTCCGCGCCGCGCCGCACGTATCTCACCAGCCCGTCCAGCTCGCCCGACAGCGTTTCCAACCGCGTCGACAGGTCCTCATCGGCGTACGACGGGGCGTCCGAGAATGACAGCTCGGGCGTCTTGCTTGGACCTCTCTCGGCAGGGTCTACTTCGGCTTCCCCATCCCCGTTGTCTGAGTCCGAATCCGAATCCGGGTCGCGTTCGGTATCGCTAAAAAGGGGTACTGAGAACCCGACGACGTCCTTGCGCTGTCGTCGTTGCCGACGACTTCGGTGCCGGCGCATGCTGATCGACAAGCGGGATATGTCGTGGGTCGTGTCTCCCGCAAAGGTGGTGAAGACCGTCCGAAAGTGGGTGCACATGTCTAGGATGCTCAGGATCGCCTTCGAGAGGGAGGACGTCTGGCCAACGGATGGAAAGAGGGTGAGCGACGAGCATGTAGTTAAATGAGGACGTACGGAAGGATCGAGGAAGCATTTGCACATTAGCGTTTCGAGGCTAAAACGATCGTGAATAGGCGGTATGTAAGCAGTACCACGGAAGGAAACGCACTGGTCGTTGTGGAGCTTGATCATCTCATCGAAGGACCTGGCTCCTTTGAATGCAGATTTGAATTTCAGCACTTGAACGTGGATCACCTGAATGGCCAAGATCAGATCTTGTCCACCGCGAGATCGGCGGAAAACGTACGTTCGTGGTCAAGAAATTGAACAAGGTACTGCAGTTACCGTCAATACAGTATATTAGCGCTTCATGCCTGCTTACTCACTTGATGAACCACGAGAGCTTCCCTCGCATCGCGTAGAATACTTTGAGCTCAGACCGCAGTCCGACGTTCGCCACCGCCCCGCGAAGCAAGATCCGCTCCAAAATGCACTTTGCCCTTCTTACCTGGAGCAAGAAGACAAAGAGGGAACAATAGTTTCGTAAGACGCTAGGAGTGAAGATATATGTAAGGGGAAATGGCACGGCATATTCTACGAGCAACCCTTCGATCGCCTTGACGGTGTTGGAGATGGTAACGGCTTTTATACCCCTGTAAGAGAGTCGAACAAGGGAGGCATCGATCCAGTCCGAGTTGGTCGACTCAACGATGTCCCTGAAGGCGCTGTTCAAGAAATGAAAATCGTTCCATACTTGTTGACAGTCCATCTGAGCGTCATTGAGTCAATCCAACAAAGCACAAGAGAAACAAAGACTAGATGATCGTACCTTGGCGAATATGACATCGGTGAAATTGCTAATGATGTCTCCTCTTGTCATCAAGTATAACCCTTCCACAGCTGCGAAGTGGCGCGGTAATTCGCACTCCTCGATGAGGACCTGCGACAGTCGCAGATCAGCAGCAAGACAATAAGCAGAGAGCTCCTCCCATATTAAATGTGATAACGACTCCCAGTCTCTCGAGCTCGTTGTGCTGGACTCGAACAATCGTCCAAAGGTCTTCCAATGAAGAAGGGGGTGTTGTTCCCCAGTCGCATTTTCAGAATAGAAATGGATACCCATCATCCGAAGTAGTCCGACGGTCTTGCCGGCACCTAGCACGTAATCGACCACCGGACCCAAGAACGCCGGAACAGCGGGTTGTCTCTTTCCATCCTCCAGAACGACAGGGCTCCGAAACACGTAACCATCCGTCCAGAGGTCAGGGTCCAGTAGCGGGAGTTCGTTGTCTTCTATAAAGAATTCCTCGTCGAGGGCTTGAATATCATCTAGGGCGTCCCAGACATTGCGGGCGGGCATTCCGTCCTTGAGCCATTTCCCGATCATGTGCCAGATCGGTTCTGAGGTCTTTGCAAAGACATTCGCGAGAGAACCGGAGGTAGAGACATTGCCCATGGACAATTGTTCCTCCGCTGCTTGTAGCAGAAGGTCGAGCAGAAGCGCCGAAACGACGGCGGATGGAAGTTGGGTGGGCATATTGGGCAAGTTCCAGACAGCTTGGTCAAGCCTGGAGTGGGATTGACAGATATATCCGACGAGTCGATGTAAGATGTCCAGCACGACGTCAAAGATTCCTGAAAACGTGTCTCGGACGTCTTTCTCTAAACTAAGAAGGCTCACGACGAGCGGATCACCAGACCCGGCTATCGCGCGACAGATGGCCTCTTCCTTCTCTGCGCACCATCGGTCGAATAATCGGATCTGCGTGTCCACAGCATCTGCAAAGGCCTCTATCGTTCTTGAGCGGATATTATGAGTAAGCAAGCGCACTGTTCCGCTTGGAGTAATTTCATGGACGCAGGAAACGCCGTCGAAGATGGAAGAAACAAACTTTCGTAGATGACATACGGTCGTCGTCACCTCTGCGAAAGCACCCAAAATAGATGACTGGGCCGTCGACGTGAAATGCAGTAGACGGGGCGCCGTGGGAGAAGCCTGGCATTTCGTCAGTGAAATAAAAATCTCGTCAACAAAGTTGGAGATATACCACAGAAGAAAATGTATCCGGAGTAGTATAGATCATAAGATTCTTTCCACCCTGCAGACACATCAGCACCTCGCGCACTGCGTCGCGTTCGTGGATATATTTCTAAACTCCAGATGATCAGCAGAATGTCTCGGAAAGATGTTTTTGGTGCACCTCTCGCTCAGGACCGACAAGGGCCAGTGTTGCTCTCTCCCCAAGAACACGAAGCATCGCAGGACCTAGCGAACATATCAGAGAGTGTGAAACTGGAATAAAAATGCATACCAAGGGTTGATGGATCGCCTATATCAAACGGCCGTGAAACATCTACATCGATTTTCCAATCATCTCTCCAGTACTGATGTGCCTTGATCCGTTCGATCAGCTCAAGGTGACTTGGCTGGTAGTGAACACGAGGATGAGAATGGGGTTCGGACGTTCTAATCACGGGCGGAGGTAAATCTTCGAAAGAGGGCGGTGTCCCGTCGCTGTCTAGAGATTCATCCTCATCCCAAGGCGAAAGGGACGGCGTGCTCCCGCCGCTCCGAGCTTCCCATCCCTCGACAGTACTACCGGCTGGTAGGCCATACACCCCTTCCCAATGCTGTCCCTCGAATGGCTCTTCGGTAAGAATTTCCTTCCATGTTATTGGTACCGGAAGCTTTGGTGGTCGGACATCTTTATATGTCTCTGCAAACGCATGGGTCTCGTTACTAGGAGCAGTTGACAACAAGATCTGCCCAAAAGTATTAAGGAGGGTGCAGTCTGAGGAACATGTACGCACGAGTAACTGGAGATGGTCCGGAAGACGCGACGACTACGTGGGAAGTTAGCATATCGAGATCTGTCTGGTAAAAGTAGATCAAAGTCACTTTAATCCGTTCGTCGAGATCTGTGAGCTCTTTGGCCTGTTGTTTCACTTTACGATACGACTCCTGCAGCGCGTCTGCCAGGTGGTCATGAGA
>JBBPKJ010000063.1:29187-57092 GCA_038089195.1 Brasilioporus rufonigricans | reverse complement strand
CCTGTTCCTACACCAATCACACCTGCAGACCCCATCTTGTTGGGGATCGTGTGACAGATGAACCTGCCCAGAAAGAGAAACAAGATGTCGGGTGACCTTGTGATCGTGCGAGGCAACGAGACAATGCAAGTGAAGCTGCCAGACTTGGGTCATGAGATCGTACCATATCATGGTGAGGACCGCCAGATGGCGTAAACACCAAGGAAGGCAGACAGGAAAGAGGGGTGTGTCAGTTGGTTCATCGCATGAACGTCAATTCAGATAGCTCACGCGCTGGTCGATGTGAATTTGGTATTGTGAACCCGACGGTGAAAAATAAAGGGCACTGCTTCAAGCCGGTCCTCGCAGTTATTTGTAATGCTTCATGAGCCACTCTTCCAGATGAGCTCGGGATAAACAAGGTCTGGAGGAGTGTGTCGGGTGTCATCCACGTGCGAGTGTTGTTCCCGATCCTGTCACCAATGCAGCCAATGAAGCTGAAACGGAGGACAGAGTAGAGGGCTCATTGGTCGGTGATGTAAAGTGCTGCTCGCTGAAAAGCCATATCATGGCCAATGCAAGCTATTGCAGGCACTGGGGGCCAGCGGGTCTGACATACTCCGGCAAGCAACTTGAGAGAATCTTGTACAAATTTAACGGACTGGAAGGAACACCAAACAAATATCATACTGTATTGCTGTGTGGTCGGGTGAGCAGTGAGGTGGGGTGAAAATTCAGGAGACGGACATGAAGCTGAGCAGCGGTGGAAAGGACTGTTGTCTTGATGTCGCAATGACTTGAGCGAGGGAAGTGCCGTGCTAAAATGTGAACGAGTGGAGTCGAGGAATGAGGACCTTATCTAGTGGCTTGACCCGACAGCGAGATGCGGTGAGAAATCAAACACCCCGAAATACGACATGGATGATGATGTACATACCTGAAGCTTCAGTACTCAGTACCCACTTCAAAAGAAGATCCGCCTGAAGTCTGAAGGCCACAGTTGGTCATCAACGTTAACTTGTGGCAGGATGTGGCAGGATGTAACCAATACCGGCAATAGCAAAGGTGATAAATAGTACATCAAACAAAGAGCTCGTATTTGGGCTTCTCGACGGCGCCATCACATGCATCACCATGCAAGGGGTGGCAACAGAACTGGAGCACCTCGATCCGTGGCTCGACGATGGCAGCATCGTCATCGCCGTCCAGGGAAAATACTTCCGCGTTCACCGTAGCATCTTGTGCTTTTATTCCGAAGTCTTCAAAGACATGTTCGCTGTCCCACAATCTTGTGACACTGAGGAGGTCATTGATGGATGTCCTGTCGTGCACCTTCCAGATGCTATTGTGGACGTTGAAGTAATGCTGAAGGCTCTGTATGATCGGAGGTAATGGGCTGCATGCTGACTCCCCTACTAAGTATCCCTAACGAAGTGCACAATAGCTATATTTTCTTCCCAGAAACTCCTATGCCCATTGCTGTCTTGTCAGCATTCCTGCGTCTGGGCAAAAAGTATGTCATAGGACAGCTGTTCGAGGAAGGGAAAAGAAGGATTTCATTCGGCATGCCCCCACTAGTACGGGCATCCACAATATCTGCTGCGGGTAGTGTCGCCTTGTTCCCTCGGGTCAGTGGAGCTGACCCATTCAACTTCATGGTCATGAACCTCGCGAGCGAAGTTGGACTGCTCTCAACTGTTATTGTCGCAGCACTCCATTGCTGCATCGCCTGCCCTGCGTTATCCATCACCGATGGCTACGACTTTAATGGTGTTCGGTGTACTCTGTCAGCTTCCAGTAAACGGTACTGCTTCCTCATCCAGCGTTACCTTGCAGAGGTCGAGAGGCAACTTTTTGAGTGTCTCGCCTATCCAGCATCCAACTGTGAATACAGATACCCTCACAGCCCATGCAACTTGGGGCTACTTTCCAACCTCCGTTCAATCCAATATATCCGATGCCCCTTTACGATATGGATGGATACCTGGGATAATGGTCTCTGTGCTAGGTGTAGGCCCGAGCTAAGGAGGAAGCATGAAGAGGCAAGAAGCAAATTGTGGGAAAATCTGCCTGTTAATTTGGGTCTTAGCTGCTGGGAAAGTATTGACAAGGACACAGAGATTTCATGTCACATAGGGTATCCGATTCCGAGTGGATGACACTAGCTGGTAGGAATCTCGGTTCATTAACATTCTTGACTTGTCATGCTGCACTTGCACACGTAGCTTGGTCAGATAGTTTTTGGTAGGGCAGTATGGGTATGGGCACGAAGAGAAAGTATGTTCTGCCATACTCACACTACTTAATACTTGGTAGTACTCTGTATTGTGGTAGCTATAAAATATGGCGGTGTGATACAGTTTGCTCAGAAGCATCAAGACAGGGAACTCTGACTCACTGATAACTTGAATGACTATTATTCTCACCTAGTCGAAGAATGACATTGATTGGCTAATTATATACCCCTTACAAGTCATACAGCCATGGTACATTAGACACGAAGTTCCCTATCAGCACAATATCAGATGATAAGACATTGCCAACATCTGTGATCATTGTACTTGGATTATATAATCTTATAAGGCGTTTATAATCACTTGGCAATAATTATTGCTCAAATTCATACGGTGAATAAGCTCGTGTCATGAATCTGTGATACTAGAGATGAGCTACCCCGCACTGCGCCACGACAAAGTCCCACTTTCCATTGTTTCTGCGTTCTTGCGCCTGGGAGAAAAGTACAACATCAAACAGCTCATGGACGAGGCAAAAGCGAGACTGTGCTGCGCCTTCGAGCCTACGTTGAGCCACGCCGTCAAGATATCGTCATTCCAGATGTTCTTCTTGTTCCTGGAAATCACCCCCAGTGATCCGCAGAACTTCCAGGTGATGAATCTCTTGCAAGAGATGGACCTCAGAGCTCCTCTCCCGTTGGCGATGTATCACTGTGTTATCGCCTGCCCCTTGAACGCCGTCATCGACAATTACAGGTTCAATGACTCCGTCTGTTCGTTATCTCGCGAAAACATGCGGTCGTGGATCCTCATGAAAAACATTTTCGAGAATTTTCGAATCCTGCTGGCGCAGAGTCTGCGTGTATCCAACAGCTGCGTCGTTCGGTCGACTTGCGTGTTACACATTCGTCGGTTGTGGTCGGACGACGTCACCGTCACGCAACCTTTGGGTCCTTGGGTAGGGGTTACGAGGAACGACTCGGACCTTCCATTCGGACTAATCTGGTAAATGATCCATCCGGGCCCGGGATCATCATATTCTGATTAGACAGGCGCAATACATGAGAAGGGAAGGTCATAGAGGAGGTGAGTGCATGAGTGCAACAGAACTTCTTCACCGAGACTCCCTTTACTCTGCGTCGACAACAGTTGTTTGAAGACCCTGATGGGCGAAAATTAGCAAAATAAGTTGTATGACAAGGAGAGGAAAGGCCTGCCTTGAAAGAAGTCACTGGAACATGGCTAGCATACGTGTAGAGCTTTTCTTTTGCGTTCTCCTCGTCGTTACGTTTCCCTGAGATGTGCATAAGACAAACTAACCGGTAGGGCTTATACGGTAGCTACTTACGCTCCAACTTCACGCGTATCCGGTGTGGAACAGTTTTGATGCCTTGTGCCCATAAAGCCTGGTTAAGCTTGGGGTCGAGCCGCACGTCCTTGGTACCCATTGATTTCCTGGCGAACTCGACTACGGATTTGACGGCCCAAGGAGCACGCTTTTTAAACGAGCGACCATGCACACACTTGTGCAAATGGATCGTATACTCGCGCGTTACGACGTCTTGGAGAGCCGAGCGCTTGCCGGTCTGGATGAAGTGGTATCACCGTCGGTGTGATAGATCATCGTCAAGTACAATATAAACGAACTTTACCGCCTTTTGTCCTTGCCTGAAGGGCGTGTCAGAATTGGAAGGGATGAGAGTGAGTTACATACCATGTCTTGAGAATGTCGATGTCAGTGGGTAGATAATTGTATAGACTGGTTGCCCGCTTTGGCTGTGTTTGTGTTGTGGCGAGCGGTCAAGGATAAGGTTTGTGGCTGGCAGATCATTATACAGTTATTCGGCAATTACCGAGCTGAAGACCTATCGCTTTTAGAAATTCCCCTCTTATCTCGCAAGTTTGTTATCACTCAATTCTCTCGGTCCCTGATTTCCACATAGATACAACGTAACTTACCAGGAGATTCCAGCATGCAGGAATAGTTGCTATGTGGGCCTTCATTATCTCATAAACCAGACGGTTCGGGCATCGTCCTCAAACGTTACGTTCATACGTCCTCGAGAGTTGCAAAGCCCCGATTGTCCTCGGCACCGTGTTCTCTCCAGAACGACTAACGTGTCGAGATTAGGGTCTGAAGTATAAAGTTGGGGGTTGGTAGGGGTTGCAATATTGCCGACAGACGTCGTGCTTAGCTTTATCCTTCAAATCGTCACTTTGCGCTGCTCGCTATCTATTCTACTTCCACTGCTCCTGTTTCACGTCAGAGCGCCGGTGCGTTTCTATGCTGTGTTTGTGTCCAAGCTGTCACCTACAACCGTCTTTTTAGAGTGCATTGCCAAGTGCGAGGAGAACAATAAGAATATCGCTTCTCAGTCAACTGCTTGCAGTCCCGCACTCATACCTAGCAGCACCAACACATTTACCGGTGTTATTGCCGCTCTTGCGGTCGCTGCTGTTCTCCAAGTATTAGCAGTTCACAGCACATTACTTTGCATTCAAACACAATCTTGTCGTTCTCTAGAGCGCAGGATCATCCCTTGGATTTCCTTTTCGTGTCTGTTCACCTTCGAAAACAGAATCTTCGTTGGAGCACTACTTAATATCGCGATCGGATTGCTTCATCCACGATTTTGATACCATACTTGTTGCCATAAGGGCCCTTTTTCCGTAGCGAGTATGAGGACCGTGAGCTTGGCGAAAATGAAACCGATCACATGTGGCGTTCAAAGGCCGCGGCGCTCGTTGCGAAGGCTACAGTAACGTTATTCAAGTAAAACCAGTTCCGCTGCCAGCTACATAGTAGAACGCCTGCTGAGTTTGCTCTCTGGTGAAACACTTCTTCTTTTTCTTTTCTCACTGGTTACTGTCAACTTGGCATCGTGGACACAGCAAAGTTTCTACCGCATCTCGGAAAGGGCCACTCCTTGACCTCCTGGTGGTGGTTAGTGACTCGATGAATGGCAAGACACTCTGGGCGAAGCTGAAACGGGCACCGACACCCTTGGCATTGCTGGTAGGGTTGTTACTCGGGCTGCTCATTGGCCGTTCATTGCCCTCTAGCGTACGTTTCCAGTTTAATGCGTGTTTATCCAACCAAGCTCTCTGACCTCAAACCAGCTCCTTACTCCGTCTTGGAGGCACAATCCCATATACGTTTCGCGTTTATCCGCGCGGAAACAACTCACACTACCGACAATTGATCAACGCCGTCGGGTGCTTGAGCTCCTCTCCACGCTTTCATCCCACCATACGGTAGAATGTACGCGCAACTCCCAGCCCCTCTATGCTCAACAAGTCCGAGAACGCTACAAGTCTCTCGTAGGCTTCAAACCTACTTCAAAAACCTCCTGGTTGTCGTCGTTCGACTTGGGTAGCTTCCGCGACGCCCAACACGTCCATCTTGCCCCGACCAAAAACCACAAGTACTACTTCGCCATCAACTTGTATAATTCATTCGATG
Organism: Brasilioporus rufonigricans; assembly: GCA_038089195.1. Taxonomy (NCBI): domain Eukaryota; kingdom Fungi; phylum Basidiomycota; class Agaricomycetes; order Boletales; family Boletaceae; genus Brasilioporus; species Brasilioporus rufonigricans. The sequence continues at coordinate 51,416 of JBBPKJ010000063.1, read as the reverse complement.
TCATTCCAGATCTATTCGCAACACTCTTTCGGGTCTCTGCCATACTAGGATATCATAATGTGTATGTCTCCATATACGAAAATGGATCGACGGATCAGACCAAGGCATTACTTCGCATATTCGACGCGCTCACGAAGAGTGTCGGGTTGAGGGTGACGATTCGGACGTCGACGAGGACGAGGGGAGCATTTAATCATCGTATTGAATATCTTGCAGAGGTCCGCAACCAGGCGTTCAACCCTCTGTACGAACTCAGAGACTCGCACGACGAATATTTTGATACCATCATCTTCATGAACGACATCCTGCCTTGCGTGGATGATATCCTGGAACTTATTTGGCAAAGCAGAAGAAACAATGCGGGCATTACTTGCGCCGCGGATTATATGTATCACGAAGATCTGGTGAGTTTTTCCATCGTTTGTGTTACAACGGACATTGTCCGACTGAGGTGCTGTTTAGGGTTCGCCGGTCTTTTACGACAATTGGGTGTCCCGTGATATCAACGGTACAGCGTTAGAAAATGCACCTTTCGAGGCCATCTTTCATGACCCCAATTCCTCTGAACGTTTCCAGATGCATCTCCCCGTACAGGTGCAGGCGTGCTGGAATGGTGTCGCAGTACTAGATCCTGCACCATTCTATACACCACCATACGTCCGCTTCCGCATGGCGAAACTAGTCGATAACGAGTGTTCGGCATCTGAGTGCAGTATCATCTGTAATGATTACTGGGAGGCCGGTTACGGTCGCATACTCATGGTACCTAGGGTGAAGTTGGCATATGACAAGGTGCGCAAGAAGGAAGCTCTGGTTGAGATAACTCATTGAGCTCTGGACATATAGAAAGTGTTTGATATCATACATCCTCAACGACGAAATCTGACCGCTATACGGGCTTATGTTCGTCTTGGCGGTCTCCCTGATAACCCGCGTACAGATCCCCAAGATCGATCGTGGTTTGGTCCCCACGACAGACTTTTCACTCTGGAGGAAAGCGAGGAGATAGAGTTTGTACCCGGACCTTCGCATAGTGAGTGATCCCGCGTGTCAATGCGCTACTGAAGACTGACTGCGCTTCACTTCCCAAGTATGGTGTTGGGGCTGGGATGGAGCAGGTGATATTGATGGTCCCGATATGGATCCTATATGGGAGCCGATGCCAAATCGGTCGCAGAGCGCAGAGTCTGTGACGGTGAAGCACCATAGGTTGATAGACGGTCTATAAGAGCTTGTGGTTGGGGGCTTCTACTTAGATCTGTGTTTGTCCAGTGCTGGATCGTACCGAACTTTTTTGGGTAGGACTCCCCTTTGTGATCCAATCACATAATTTGTTATCCATGAAAAACAACTCTAGCATAGGGCTTTTGGCACAGTTGGTAGCGCGCATGCTTCGCATGGATTGATTGCATGAGGTCGTGGGTTCAACTCCCACAGAGTCCAAGTGTTTTGTTTTGCTTGCGAAAATGGTATTTCTTGGTGATGCCGGAGTAGAGGTGGGGCAACGTCATTGGCAGAATTCTACAGCTACCAGTGTATCACGCTCTGGTGGTGACCACCGCTCAATGTTCAACTGTCGCTGATGTCGCGTTTGAGCTTTAGCTTTATTATTGTTATTTTGATCCGGTTGCGGCCCACGTCGGAATTTATGCGCCGGCCACGAGCGTCGCCGAGGCCACGTTTGAGCCGATTCACCGCTTCGTAACGATACACAAGGCGTTTCGTCCTTGGTACGTGGGTGACCAGTGACCCATGCAGCGACGTTCAGGCCTAGCAAAAGGACTAGCACGCTGCAGCATCTCCATTCCGTCGCAGCATCGTCTCACTGGGATGGGCGTCGACCCGATACACTCACGATGGCACCGACGATCGTTTGGCGTACCTAATCGAATATGGGCCCTCCTGCTCGCCCTCGTGTTCCTTGTGGTGATATCCCGCCAAGTTCTCTCACACCGACAACCGCAGCAGGTCACCACTGCTGGACTGGTGCCAATAAATTACCTTCACTCGGCCAACTATTTTACGGCCAACGCCTCCGAAGGGGACGCACCAAGCAATCCATTTCGTTTCTGTCCAGCGTTTGGACCTGGGGATGACGTTGCGAAGAAGTATAGCACAACAGCGCTTGCTCAGAGTCGTTTACACCTGGGGAGTGGTGGCCGAGTACACCGAGTGCTTCACAAGGCGTTGCTGGGCCAACCAATCACGATCAGCGTATTAGGTGGTTCTGGTGAGTCCCACACTACATCTTTTTGGTACTGTGTCGTCGAATTAATTCGCCTCATCCGACTAGTAACGGCATGTCATGGTGCTGGTGACGACCCATTATCCCCGTCTTGTTATCCATCCCTTTTCTTCCAGTGGTGGTTGAGCGTGTTTCCACATCCTGCTTCTGAACTCACCAATGGGGCCATGCGTCGGACGAATTCAGGGTACTTTGGTTTCTGTAGTGCACACCATGTACCCGAAATCACCGACCTCGTGATAGTGGAGTTCGACATCGATGACCCAGCGTAAGTGGTACACGGCACTTGCTAGGCTGTACCCCCGTTTTTTACTTGTCTTTCGTAGAGACCAGGAGGGTATGGAATACTTTGAGCTCCTTGTTCGCTCATTGCTCGACAGACCCGACCAACCTGCCGTTATTATCCTGGGCCACTTTAGTCCACAGGTCCATGATGCATATGGCTTCGCTGGACCAGATCATTGGCACAACGTCGTCGCACGATTCTACGACGTCCCCCATATCAGGTATGTACCTTTGTCTCGGCTTTGAGAAACCATAGTTATGTTTCCACAGTGTGAAACCCCTTCTATACCCTACGTATATGACTGACCCCGACCTCGTCGAACCGTACTATGCCGACTCTATCCTTGCCAATTCTCAAGGTCATGTTCTCCTAGCAGATGTCCTGATCTCCTATTTTCAATCTCAAGTTTGCGCTGCGTGGGCAACGGCTGGCGGCCATGCCTACGAGACGATTCCTCTTGTATTATCTCCGGGTCCCATTGGGGACACCCATCTTTTCGGCGGTGTTGGTGCTCGGAAAGGTGGAGCACCCCCTGAACCTCCCAAGGCTGCAGACGAAAACACTGTGCCTGAAAAGAAACCTGCGCAAGTCCACGCTGTTGATTCACACCCTTACCCTGAACTGCGCATCCCACCTACCCTTATCGATACTCGATCACGGGCATCGCGGCCGTTCGAGGAGCCAGCGCCGTTCTGTGTCTCTGCCAATGACTTGGTGAATCCATTACCGCCGTCGCTATTCTACGGCTCAGGATGGCATGCAGCGCACCCTGATCAGGGTACCTCGCCCTTGCTGACTGCCGAATATTATTGGCACAGCTGGATGCCACTCAGTATATTTCGTGTGCCCATCAAGGTTGGCGCGGGAGACGTGGGGATATACTTCATGAAGGAGCCTATCAAAGAGATTGGGGGAGGGAGCCAAGTAGAGTGTTGGGTGGACGATAACGTTAGGGGGGCTGTGGTTATTGAAAATGCAGGGAACGTCAATGATCCTGTACCGACGTATGTTTTCGTTCCTTTTTTTGGCTGATGTTGGTCGTATACTCAGATGGTGTTACCTTTACAGGCTCGAGATGATCGATCACTTTGTGACGCGTGGAAGTCACTATGTGGACTGTTTGCTATTAGGTGAGGAAGGACAGGCGGTTCCTTCGTTCAAAATTATCGGGATCTTTGCAACGTGATGAGACGTGGTTTTTTGAACCTGCTTTGAGTTGGTTGGACCTCAGTACAGGTACACTAGTACATGGAACCCGTGATCATACTGGCCTGGAATACTAGACATTGAAGTCTTGATTACTTGGTTGTCTTGGACTCAATCGTGAACTGGGGTTAAGGTCCTGATGGCGTGGGAATGATGACGTCGGAAGGCTGTGCTATCCTGCCTTGCCCTAGCGAGCTGCGGACAGGCGGGTCGCCTCTTAACCCGTTTCACGAACCTCGTTGCTTTGCATTTTACGATTTTTTCCCCTACCCTACACGCCATACCTTAACACTGAATGATGGGTTCCACAAGGGGTCCGCCAACTGGTGAGTTTTCATTCAAACTGCCAATTTGCGTCCGTTAATTTAGTGCCATAGAGGCACCACCTGCGTATCGCTATGTTATTGCGAGGGTCTACAGGCGAAGTCTGAGGCCTGTCGTCCTTGCAAGTTTGTCGCATTGTTGGCGTCCATGATGACATACTCATCGTTTATCGCAGTGTCTCTTATCACGGCTATTTGGGCCCTGGCATGGTAAGGATTTCTCATCAGTGACAAGAACGAAACTGAGTTGAATTTTCATTTCAGGACGGTATGTCTCGGACATTGCGTTCAATGTAATGCCTGTCTGACCCAAGATATCTAGGTGTCGTCCTTCAAGCAACTCCAGCTTGCCCACAGTGGTAGGTTGCACACCGGATCCACGTGCTAGCGGTACTACATCCGTTTCAGATGGCTTGCCGAAGCTTGCTCCATTGGCAATAGCGCAAGGTGTGATGTTTGCAGTCGCATGTGCTTTCCAAATACTTGGCGTTGTCGCTTCCGGAATGGTAGGTTCCAGAGCAGCTTATCGAGGATGTTGCGACTCACCGTGGCGGTCCAGCAACGACTTACCCTGATCAAGATATATGCATTCCTGTGTGCACTGAGTGCGTTACTTGTGGCTGGAGCCGGAATTATGAGGGTCGTTACCCACTTTGTATTCAAGGCATGTTGATCCTTATCGATATCTGGTTGTTGCTCACATCTCGGTAGTCTGATTTGATCGTAGAGTGTGTAACCATTGTACAATCTGGATCTATTGGCTCGGTGGGTGTCCGAGACTACTTCTCTCGTTATCGCTGATCCCTTTCCGCTAGGTTTTTGGGATTTGGGGTTTAGATCCACCAACTGATCTCGATCCAATCCAAGCAGTGCAGTGTGAGTTTGTCATGTTTGTCGTACCCTACCAAGGATGTGACACGTTCTAGTTTGCAATGATGCGTGGAACCATGATTCATGGGCAGAGATCATAGCCGTTCTTCTCGAGATTTGTAAGCGGCGTTGTATCCTGAGACATAGTAGGGCCTAACCATCTTCGGACCAGTCCTAGGATTATTATTCACATCCATCGCATTCGCGTATTACCGGCAATCACTTGATCCAAATAGCCCCGCCTACGCGTCCCGCTTACCACCCAGCCAAGCACGCCAGGATGGTTATCCCACGTACTACAACCCTCCGTATGACAGCACCGCCTATGCGCCAGTCTACCTACCCCCACCAGGTCCACCTCCCACTGATGGTAAGCCACCAGAATACAAGCAAGGGTCGTATCTGCCATATGGTGGGGGCAAGGAAGCGAAGGATGATCCATTTTCTGATTATGATGGTCCGAGCGTACCGATGCCGACTCATTGGGTGGAGGACCGGGATGCGACGTCTGCGCCAAGGGTATGAGTCCGATCGAGGATAGATGCCTCTATGCTATTCCATTGCTTGCAGTCTTGTGGTTTGTTATCCAAACGATTCTTGTAGGCGGTTGATACTCCTTGTTTTTTATGGTACATGGACGAATGTCAAACGATCATACCGTAAATCTGGCTGATATAGGTTGTCGCCAACAGTGCACATTTCCCTATGGTAGTCTATCTCGTTCGGTGGGTGATTGGAACTAATCGGTTATTGCAATATGGGATATAACAAGGACTATACAAAGTCGCCTAACATTTACTAGCTTGGTACGTGTCGAGCATAGTGGGTATTCAATCAAGGCGATGATAAAGGACCTTCGCTGAGGGCGTCGACTTAGATTTCCTCGTTCTTGTTCTTTGCCGCTTCGGCTTCGCATTCGGACTTGTGCCTCTTCCAATCTGCTTTCTGACAAGCTGTTCCACAGTACGAGACCGCCTTGCACCTACATGTTTATGGATACAAATAAGCGGCAGTGAACGTTGGCATTCAGACTCACTGTGCACACGCTTTGCTAGCGTCTCCCCACTGGAACAGCCGATCCTGGATAATGGGGTCTCTCTTACCTCGGACCCGGGGACGCCTTGAGCTTCAATAAGGCGCTCGTCTCGGGGCACCCTGTATACTTGCACCCGTGATACCCAGTCGTCAAAAGGTCCCGACGTCCAGAGACAGTCAGAATCATCCACCCGTGACGCTCCCTCGTTGCGTTGGGCACATTCCGGTATTTCTTCAACAGCGGGAGCCACTCTGCCACAGACCGGAACTTTTCGGTTTTTTTGCTGAGACGGCGGTGGAGGAAATAGAAGATAATTTGGCGATCTGAGAGATGGCTCGCGCGCTCAAACGGTTCAAGACCGTATCGTGAGCAAATCTGGTCCATGATGTCCGCAAAGATGGGCGTTTCCTGTGGGTAGGTCGAGTCAATGGACGAGAGCGGCGCTCGGGAGGAAGTGGGAACCCACCGCAAAGTCATCTCCGACTATTTCCAATTTGTGGATCAGCCCTCGCATGACTCCTAACAGCGATTCTAGCGTTTGATGTGCCCAGGCCTTTCCAGGCAGTTTTTCCATAGCCGTCTTGCAAATGCCATCTTTACAGGTACTCTCTGCCTATTTCCAAGCGTCGTCTTCACGACGCACCGACTCGAGAAGCGCTTTAATTGACTTACCCGATCCCCGATCAGCGCTGGCAAGCCGCCTGCACGCAAAAACTTTACGAGAACCTTTGGGGTCCAATACATGGGACGCATCGCGTCCGCCAGCGCGTCGCCCAACGCGAGTCGATACACCGCGGTCGTACGGATCATGACGAGTCCCTTCATCGCTTTCTCGTGTCGCTCCCTATCATTTTCGTTGTTGACTGGGTTGATCAAAAATGCGACGAGAACGTCACCGAGGAAGAAGGCGAGCTGGTAAGCTGCGAGGTTGTTTCCTGACGCGTCTTCAAGGTCGGACGCTCGGAAGCTATCGCAGTCATCAACTTCTGTGTCAGCGTTGGCCACTTGGTCAACGGCCGAGGTCGATCGGATCGTCGAGTATAAAGGTCTCCATTTCTGGGGCGCTGGAGAGACACGCGCGGAGCCTGCCTAGACTCACCTGTAAGAAGAGACCGCATTCGTGTAGTTTGAGCCCGACATCGTTGATATCTTTCATGTCGCAGAATTTGAACTCGGCTGTCTTTCGTTTGGTGACGACCACGTCATAATGTACTCCCATCAGATGGCGGACGCGCCGGAAGAGCGCTGGGAGCTGTCGCATAAAAAGTATTGTATGTACCCCCTCGGGATAGGACACATCTTCGCGGGAGGGTGTTTGTATCTTACCTGTCCCTATTCCGAGCGCGAGACTAGACCGTGTTTTATGATGATGTCGTAAATTTTGGTGACGGATTCCGTCAAGCCTGTGGCGATAGTCGGGTCGAGCAAGGGTGCGCCTTGGAGTTTTCCTCTGCGAAAGGCACTGGTGACTGCTTGCATGGCTGTCCCCACAACAGCCAGGCCTAGTCATGCCAGGACTTGTTCACGTACTGTCTCTTTGGGACGAGGACTGGAAGCCTCGCTCTCTCTCGTATATCTCTCCATCGCTACTAGTACTCTACAAGGTGACCACGTTGCGACCATCAGTCGCGTGAACGGTGACCTGAAGCGAGATGTGTTACCTCATGTTTGGAGTCATGTTGAGCAAACTAAAGTCCGTCATGGACTCGGATTTGTGAGCTTTTGTCAGCTACTTGGGGGAGGTCCAGGGTAGCACTGGCACTATTGGCACGAGGTGCACGCATTATAAAAAGCGTGTGTTGCTGCTATCGATTCAAAACATTAACCTGCCGACCCGAACTACTAGTATAAGCCGCCTCTTTCAGGAACCAAAATGCACACTCAGGCTGGCAGGAACTCGGAAATTTAACTCAACTACTAGTAGCAGCGAACTGATCCACGACACTGATCATGCACGTTTTCACTTCATATCCGAGGATGTTCGTGATGAAGAAGTCGAGTCTCACTGCTGTCCGGTATGGGTTAAGACTTTGGAAGCAAAGGGCGAGCGGGAACTTGAAATTACCCAATCTTGGTCAAATCTTAGTATTGCCAAAAATCAAGGAAAGATACCGTAGTGCACTTGGTGTCCTAGGTTCTTTAACGGAGGAACGGCTGTTCTTATTATCTCGGACGTGCCAGCTTGGCGACTCAGAGTAACAGCGATCAAATTGAGAATCAGCTTTCCTATCGAATCGTATCTGAAGCACTCACAAACGTCAGAAGTCCACTGACATATTAGTCCCAAATTTACAGATAGATCCCTCATAGATATCAAGACTATCACCAGCTACTCGGTGAAATACTGGTCTGTGCTAGTTACGCATCTCCGGTAAAGCATTTAAAATGCCGATGTAGGGTAGGAAGATAAGTGATAGCAAACCTCGAGGAGAGTGATCCATGATATTCATCATGGTCCAGGGTTACGTTGTGAGCAATTTCGTGGGCCATGATGAGAAACCTATTGAGTTGAGATGAGTCGTTTGCATATGAATGTTTGCTCGACATACCACTCAGTAATCACTTTCTTCTCCTTCTCAACATCTTTGGCGTCTCTAGGGTAAACTTGGTATGATGATCAACCTATAGCTCACAGTATTGACACGACAATGTACTCACAGAATTTGTGATAATGTGCTAGATTGAAAAAGATATACTTTTGGTCCCGATTGAACGCCATTAGATCTTCATCCGTATCTTTCCAGAAAATGTAGCAGGCCTTGGCAACTTCCGGACCAAACACATGGCCCAGCTCCGAGATGAGCTTCGCAAATTCTTGAAGAGCTGCCTGTGGTGGCTGTTGACACCGTGCATTCTCTACTCAAATCGGTGTGAATATTTGAGTGGGTTGGTTCAGACACTTACGTGCTAAAAAGAACTTTATTTGTGTCCTCTCATCTTGTAGACTCTCTAGGTTTACTCGTGTCATTAAGGTATGTCCCAAATAAAATATCGAAAGACCGACTTTTCTCTACTAGCTTTATCTTGCGCGCCTCTTTGCAATGGCTGCTGTGCTTCTTGAACTTGGCAGGGTGTGGTTGACAAGGCGCAGTAAAATCAGGGGGCTGGTCATCTGAATCTGGCCCACATAACGATGCAATCGCATTTTTTATGTCTACCCAGCAAGAACATTAACGACACATCCAAAGAGTATGAATGCTCTTACCGTCGTCTGGAGATATTGTCTTCCGGCCATAAGATCCCAAAATCTTTGGGTGTATCCCGACCAGCCTCGCCAAGTGTATAGGCACCATGAATTCAACTTTGGGTTTCCTCTTGGACTCTGCCACAAGGAACAGATTAAATCAGATTGCAACAGTATATCGACAGTGCCACCTTTTGCAGCAGGAGCGATCGTTAATTCGGACTTCTTCTCACTGCCATAGTACCCTTCAAGTCTCTTGTCATCCATTGCGATCAACGAGGACAGGAGTAGTACGTCATTGGGTCCAAAGCTTTTGAGCAAGACGCGACACAGTGCTACAGCGATGCTTTATGCGAGTTAGCAAGTGTGACCGTAGGGACGAAGAACATACTCGTTGCGCATGTCTACCGATTCGCTCGAGCCTTCAACCACCCAAAGGGTCGACTCGCCCGACTCGAAACCTGCCTTGACTCGAACAGCCTGAGTCGCTATCATCCTCGCATCCACGCCATCTGCCAAAACTCCATGCGGTGGCGCAAACGTCTTCTTCATCGTGAGGGTCTTGCAGGCTCTCACTCGAAAATCGTCTGTTGAAGTTTCCTGATAGAATGACAGATCGGTCTTCTCACTTTTGTCCCGTTGGCGCATAAAGCATCTGATGCGCCGAATGACTTGGCCACGGTCGAGCAGAAGTTTATGCTTGTCGCTAGGACCAGATGGTACGATGTCATACTGCACATACGTCCCAAGAAATTCAGAACCCATTTTGCGGTACAGTTCTATGTCAGAGATGAGTTAGGTGATAACCAACACCATAAGCGGCTACTTACTCTCTGTGACATCGTTTTCAGGGGCCGAGAAGACATAGCTACCGAAATCGCGGCTTTCCCAGTCCTTTATGACCACTTTGTGTGCTGGTAAAAGTTTGCTGCCATCCACATGCTGCTGGGAAGCAAGGAACATCGGAGCACACCGCATGGTATCCTTGTCGTCCTCAGGTATAGAATCGAATTGTAAGGCGATCGTGGCCAAGTCCTCATTATACCTAAAGAAGTATTAGTCATCGCACACGTCACCGACAATTGACTTACAGTCTAGTATCATTTCCAAGAGCTGTCAGGTATCTCTGAGGGTCCATCACTATCTTGCGGACAATATCTGCGGCATCGGGCAACTTCTTGGCGCAACAAGATTCTAGGAAACTATTTCCATTCTGGCCGAAATCGACAAATGGAAAGATGTTGCGATAGTGCTCCTTCGTACTGGACAACGCGATGAAGCAATCCTTTGGGGGAATGTACTCGATACTAGATGGTTCGGAAGACAAAAGCTTTGGACCCTTCACGGGTACGAAGGGGATCTTCGAAAACTGCTCTCGTAGTTTCAGGATGGGAAGGTCTTTATGATCGCCATCAGGATGATGACGTCTAAGGGTAACGTAACATAGACGCACTTCCATACTGAGATAAATGGTCGAACCAGAGTTTGGCAGTATCTATGTCCGGTAACGTGCATTGTGGAGTCTTGAGGTATTTGATTATCGTATCAACAGACGGGTCGTCCTTGATACCTAATTTTGACAGGTCACGGCTCCGCAAGGTCTCGGAAGCTTGCTTGAAACCTAGTTTCTCCCAAATGGGCGACGCCAACACCTATAGAGATATGTTAGACACGGGGCATCCGAGACCACACGTCGCGTTACCTCGTTCGGACGGGAAAGTGACCCGCTTTTTGTAGGGATAAAGGCGATCTCAGCAAAGTCTTCGGGTTTGTAGGCATCGTAGCGTGCCTCGAGATTTAACAAGAGGTATTGAAGTGCAGACCGCTGAATCTCTGGTTCCCTTGATGCGGCTAACCCAATTATCTTGTCGAGGGATGGATATCTCTGGATACCTATGGATTCGATGAACGGTCCCACAGCGGACGCGCTAGATGGGATAATAGGGTTTATATGTGAAGAGATTACGCCGTTCCGTGGCAATGCAAGGATTGGGAGACCCAATCTACGTATATCTTCATTGGGGAAATGCAACTCAGTTGCGGATACCCGACCATGGTTCTCTGAGTAGAAAACTCTCCTCCTCTTTAAGTCACCAGTATACTGATCTGCCAACATCTCCCGGTGACTGAACAGAAATTGTAAAAGGCGGTCATTGGATTCTTCTGAGGCAGCAGTCTCCAACCTGCAGAATCTGTCAAGGTAGCAGTAAAGCCTCGTCTAAATTTACATACCCTTCAATCATATCCCTCCATTCCATCATGGGACGGACGCGCAGGGCAGCCAGCACGTGTCGTATATGTTCCGAGGTTACTGTCTTAGACCGAAAACCTCCCGCGATGGCAACGGAGACCCCTGGAATATCCATAAATCCATCCTCTTTCGCGACCGGAAGGTTCCGACAAATGTCAGCCTCGTCGAAGTATGAGTCGGTTGGAAACCTTAACCCTATGTTAGTGGGTATACATTCTATATCCTCCATGAGGTCAGCGACCTGATTCCACTCTGACAGAGTTAGCTCTTCCACGAGGGCGAATCGAACAAGGAGACGTGAGATACGGTGGCCCAGCTCTGGATCCTTGTTTGAGGCAAGCCGTCGTGCTTGGGCGCAGGCATATTCAAGCCACTGAAGCAGCAAGAGTTGAGTCCAACCGAAACACTCGACAGCATCCTTAGTAGGAACGCCTGACGGTACATCGATGTCAATGTAGATGTTGTCTGGAGGGCAAAGGTCATCGGGAAGTGAGAAGAATGTGAAGTGTTTGACGTTCTTGAGCGGGATGATGCCACGGTTAGAGTGTAGTACACCTTGGGAGGCAAATTTCTCGCAGAATTGCTTTCCCGCAGCCTCCGAGGCTTTAGACAAGAGTGATCTCTTTCTGGTGTCTTCCCACCAAACAAAGAATGCCTTCATCGTGTCCTGCGTAACTCCAGTTTCAAACTCGTATACTATGTCCTTGTACTTGAACGTCGGGATTTCGTATCGCTCAATGATCTGGGAAAGTTGGCGTGGCTCGATATCCTCGTGGAGTATCCGATATCTCCTGAGGAATGACAGATCTTTGTTACTTTGGCGGAACTGTGAGTGCGATGCGCACGAGATCCCGGTATCGGACACCACCGGAAATGGCGGCTTTGACTTGTGGCAGCAAGAGAAGAAAGCGTCTTGCAACATCTGTGACACCCCGCTATGCGGTGAAGTAGAGCCAAAAGCGAAACGTGCCATCGTGCGCAGACCGAGTTTCGTAGCAAATTCATCCTTAAATCCGGCGGCGATGCGCATTTCTTCCTCATAGATTACGCGTGCCAGGAAGCCACCGACCCAAAGCACTTCATTATTCCAGGCTGTCGATAATGTCAACCAGGGGACCCTACACGGTTTGGGCCCAAATATACATACCTGCAACCTGCCCATTCCTGACCAGCCAGTAAGTCAGCATTAAAATGTACTTGCATGTAATATCCTTACGCCAAGTCAATAGAACCACGTTCCATGGTGGGCAAGAAGTGTGCAGAGATATGTAATCCAATGCCTGTCGTTTGATTGGTACTCTGACCCTGGATACGGAAATGTAAAGCCATGTCAAGGTTGAAAAAGAAATACTCACTATGAACAGGCGACCGCTATTCAGATCAGATAATGAGATGCCAACATGCGCGATCCAATGAACGAAGATACATGCCTGTTCCCTGGGACAAGGCCTTGTGGAGAGATGAAAAGGCATGCAAGGTGTTTCGCCTTCCGTAAATGTGAGTTGTGAAGACGGTCCAAGGAATCATATTGTTCGGAATTAAACTAGAATAAAAGCTGTCAGCAGTGATAGATCGTTAGAGCGAAGTATCCTCACATAGATACCCTTGCACTTGAAGGAGGATGGAAGCGATTTCATGATCAATTCCACACCTTTCTTCATTTCCGAGTCTGGGAGTAGATTAACACAGACTGTTGCCGTATACAAGTCATGTATAATGGAATTTTCGTGCAGTATAGCCTCTGCGCTTGAGGCAAGATCTTCTACAGAAGGCGCAGAACGTTCAATCAATGTGTCGGCTGTATCAGGAAGGGGCGCCGATGACGTCGAACTCGAAGTGAACGCCCACTCCGCGGCATCAATTGTGATCGTTTGAACTAGGTAAAGTCAGAGACAACAAAAAGCAACAAGCGTTGTTTTACCAGTACGCTGTATAGATTCTACGGTCAGGGTCTCCAGCGGTCCGGGGGAGGTCTGCAACAAGTGTGGAGGAATGGGTATGTCTGCAGGCGATTCACGAGATTCTTTTTGTATATGGAGAAGCCGTTGGCCATCGAGAAGAACGGAAACGGTGTCGATGTTCGTCAGGAAAGCTAGGGAAGAAACTAGGAATCTGGCAAGATCAGCAAGATCGGGTAACGCTTCTGGAAGCTTCAAGTCGAGCTCGACCGACGTCCATTCATCCTTCGAACAATGAGTAGACTGTTTGCAGAGCTGATGTTTGATAGTTAGTATGTCTCTGCCGGACAGCCGAAAACCAACCTTCCCATCCTCCCGTCTGCAAAATTGAAGTGATTTGCCTGAACAAATGCATGAGCGAATACTGCTGTGCCTGGACTCGTTATAGGAAGGGCATGCTCACCATTAGACCTTACGAGTGGTCGATCTGATTTGCTCAGGACACTATAAAACCCTGGGCATTGACAAAGATCAGCCTTCCTGAACCATGGACAACTGAAGGGTACCCACCGACCCCGAAAGCGCCAACTTTGGTGGAATTATCATTGCCGGCCGCTGTTCCGTACCGGACCATAAATAATGTTGCGCTCCAGATATAGACGAATGAGCATACCTATCCTTCCGAGCCTCTCCCAGTCCTTCTCTCGGAAGCTGCCCTTATTCTTGATGATCCACCTGCGTATCTAGTGCGAAGTGAAGCTTGAGCTGATTCCCTGTTTGAAAATGATCGCTCACGCTTAGCTCACTGATGTCGGTGAACTCCTCAGTAGGTTGGAATTTCTCGACCTCCCCAGTCTCAAAGTGTACTTCGACGATGGGTGCTTCAGCGTCGTCAGCATTTTGGATCAGTTCTCGGAGTACTTGTGCGGCAAGTTAGAAAAGTTACGCTCGAGCTTGAAAAACAATGTACCGTCGAATGTTCCAGGGTAACGAGAGAGGATATTTACCAGCGCTCCCTGGTCGACCTCGACTTCTTGTAGAATTACTTCCTGTATAGCCTGAGCTCTGCCTAAGAAGATATCTAACTGGCTGGTCGGGGACGTACATTGTGGTCAGTCATTGCTTGAATGGTTCTGACAGGAAGGCTGAAAGGGAGTATTATTTGACGCCTAGCGCTAAGGACTGGATACCATGCGTTGTTGGTCCATGATGATGATCACACACCCACCAACACAAGTTGGCAAACACAACGATTGCTTGATTCGTCCTCTCAACGTTGTCCTTAACTTTTACCCATGAACGAATAATGTTATGTTGATGCGACCCTTCCTAGCCACGCCATTAGTAAGTGTTCCGACTCAATGGCAAGGTCATTTGGCGGTCTCAAGGTACCAGTGAGGCTTTTCGAGCCCGACGCCGGTCGCAATTCCTCCCGACATTTCATCTCCCCATATCGACACCAAGATATCAGACCTCGGGCCGTCTGCACCGTATCGCAAGAGTGACAAGTAGCTTAAATGTAGTTGGCGCTATGGACCAGCTTCAAACTGTCATGATATACCGACGTCATGACCAGCTATGTAGGACTTCATGTTAGCCATGGCAAACCCTGGGGAGGCAGGGCAGCTAAGCAGTACCCGGTACAAAGGAGCTAAGTCCGTACGAATTCATATGTCCTCGACAAGGTCAGAGGGTTCCATGGATCCCCAAGATTGGTAGGACGTCACCGAGTCCTGCTGCCGCTGCCCAAACAAAGTAACAAGTGATTTCATCCGTGTATACAGAAGGATATCATGATTGGTTCAATCATATAGAGAAGGTAGCTGAAAATAAATTAATGCCTGTCGACGACTCGATGTACATTCACAGTTCAGGTTATGTGAAAATCATGATATCCAATTCCGTCGTCTGAACAATCGTAAAAAGTGCTTCACTTTCTCGGGCCTTGCTCGACGTCGGGCTGCGGCACCGTACCAGACGGATCCTTTTCCATGAGAGTATCCACATCATCTTCATCGTCGTTCCTAGAGAACAGTCGCATCACCTTTACTCCCATGAATACGAACAACACGATAATTAGACATTCGGCGCTGAGGGCCACGACGGTAGCAACCTCTTTAGGACTGAAGATCTGCACAGCGAGGGCCGTGGAGAAAAGTGCGATTCTAAAACCATGTAAGCAAGGCGTGAATAGAGGCAATAACGAGTTGAGATGACGTACGACCATATTAGGGAGGCGATCGGGAGACTATGCGTGATTGCAAGGCAAGCCATTCCGGATTTCGATTGACTGAGTGTCCACATGGCATCTAACTGTCATGGTCGTGACCAACATGAGCATTCCAAGCAAGCTGACCCTCGCTGTGGAGACGTACCGCGTTCCGAGCGACTAGCAGTCCAGGGTTACTGTACACATTCAACAAGCTAAAGGAGAACACGATGGACGCGACCGTCGAAACCACTGAGCAGTAGATGATGATCTGGATCGGACTTGCAGGGGAGCCTGCAGTGATAACACCGGGAACAGCAAGGAAACTAAAGTTCACTGCGAGCATCACTGTGGACTGCAAACCATAAGATCTCTAGCAACGCGGACCAAGGGTGACTCACAAAGATGGTATACCGGCCCAGCTCGGACGTAAGCCTATTGATGAATTCCTTCCAACGAGGCTGGATGATGATACCGTCAACCCAGACTCGTTGCAAACGAACAGCATGCTCGTTGGGGGATCCAAAGAGAAACAAATTAATGACCTTAAACAGAATGCGACGGTTCCAATTCTGTTGCCCGAACAACGGGGTATCTGCATTCAATCGCGCGCATGGCTGACCGCAAAAATTCAGGAACTGGTTTTCGGCTGATATCGTGTTCAGGAGAGCAAGTGATCAGGTATGTTCAACAACACCCACTGAAGTACGCCATGAGTCGTGCTTCAGATGATATCAGCACCACTTCATGACGTAGCGGGGCACAGTCATACCAATGACCCAAATACTGTATGGATCGGAAATCTTCTCATCATCTTAACCGGAAATCAGTACGATCAAGACAAGATGCGAGACAAGATGCACCCTTGAGTGAGTTGACAAGATCTAGAATTGCAACGAGTTCATCTTGTCCGAACGGGCTCGAAGAGGAATCAGTAGTCATCATGTCTGGAAGTCTATCAATAACAAAATTGGGCATTACAAAGGGGATGTACCGGTCTTGGCATAATTGAGCATCCCTCTAAGCTCTTCGAAGGCTCCTTTCGGAAGGGTGCGACGGTGAGGATAGTATTCACAATGCGACCTAGATTCCAGGTCATTTGGGATGCACTTGAACTAGGGTCAGTTTCGGAATAGAACCCAACATGTACAGGCACACCTCAAAGGCTAGCTGGGGAAGCATACCAATAATTTGCCTCAACCATATACCCTAAGTGAATATCGTCAGCGAATGATACCGACTACTAGTACGCACAACGCGTACTGATATGGTTATATTCACTGATCCCTTGCAAGTCGATACCGAGGTCCTTCGTGCTAACTGTATCCACCCAGAAGAGAAGGCGGTGTGTGTGGTCGACAAAGTAATAGTGCCAACGTCGACTATCGTCCATGTTAAGAACAATTTCCGTGAGCTCATCCAAGGTAACACCGTTGGTCGCGATTGCTCTTTCGATCAGCTTCATAGCGCAGAACATGATTTCTTCTCGTTCTCTGTTGTCGGTGATATCGCTCTCTGTGAATATACGCTTTGAAAGGGTTCACAACGAACTTGTATTGCGCATTAGAAGAGAAACATACCAATCCCTCGTGATAAAAGAGAGTAATTCCTTCGGGGTGAACATGCCGCCTCCATCCTTCTTGAAGCAGAGGTACTCTTTGTTGGAAGGGCTGTCAAAGCTTGGACTAGTTCCGTAGGGAAATGAGCTTACGCAGACAAGAGTTTCTGTTGCCCAGGTGGGATATCGAGCTGAGAGGTGGTGACCTGACTGAGGGCCAGTGTGAACGGGGAGCAAGGGAAGTACTGAAACACGTGCCCCTACCTGACTGTCCTGGACTTATAGCGCTGTGACCCGCTTTCAGGAGTTGCAGGAACCAGGTTAAAACGTTCGAGCTGACGGCTTGAAATGAGGGTTTGTTGTCTTGATAACTCATCTTCCCAGCGAGTGGCCCTCCGACGCACAGGTAGTGTTGCAAGAGTTCCTCTGTGCTCTTCCTCTACCTTCAATGCCCGTTCCGAAGGTTGCGAACGTTCTCCAGAGGGTTCGTTACACGCTACGGGGACATCATTTGCATGCAGTTGAATCCGAGACTGGCCTCTGCGAGGTGCAAATGTCAGAATTGACCTCCAAAGTGAAGCGGACCATGAACGAAGCACGAATACTATGCGATTAGCGGAAAGGCGGAGGCGACACAGGCGAATGACAAGCGACAACAGAAATCGAAATAGACATGAACCCGTCGAAGTCAGCATTGTCAAGGGTGGTCTGATCAATCAGCCGACGGGCAGGTGGTATTCGGTTGGTATCACAAGCGCGCACTGGTAGTGACTGTCCTGAGACCTGAACAATTTAATTTGAAGCTTCTCGATGCTGTTTACGCCCTTTGGATCCGTGTCATCGAATCACACGCACCAGGGTCACACTGTGACAGTACTTACTTAGTAGTGCCATTCAGTTGGCACTTATCTGAGTCACATCGTTGAGCAAAAGGGCACCCAATTCCAGGCCGTGTCCCAGTCGCATTCAGATGATTCGGAATGAACAATCCGATTCTTTAGTGAGCGCTTGAGTACCAATTGACCGCGCCCAGCTTAGCGTCATGGCCTTGCACGGAGAGACGCGAATTTTTCCGTAGACATCCACGTCGCTCCCATTGTACAACATCAAGATATGACACCATAGCTCATGGCCGCAAACAACATGATGAGACATTCAACACCGATGGTCCATACCGCGAAAAATGCGGAGCAAAGTATAGCAACTTAGGTCAAGGAAGAGCACGAGACGAGAAGACGTACCCTTGAGTGAGTCGACAGGATCCAGATCACAGTAAATTCACCTTGTTCGAACGGACCCAAGCAGAGCTCGCTGACAGGATGTTTTACATAGAGAGATACCGAACTCTCGCGCAAGCCGCCAGTTCGAATTTGACCTAGCCCTCGCGATCATGAAACGGTACAGTGAGATAGAATCACTGTGAGCCTTTGATGGTTGTGTAGTACCAACGCTCTAAATAGCTATTGAGCCCTCTTCCGCCGCGTTTTCATATCGTTTACGGGTAGTGAACTGGCCCCTACAGCTTGCAGGTGTTGGTAGAGCGGAGCAAACCATGTCCAAAGTGCGAGTACTACTACAGTAGACTATCTCATAACGCATAGCATCAGGGAGCTACACTCAGGTCCTCTCTCAGCCAAAATGCACTCTAATAATGCATAAATCTCATAATGCATTGGTTTTTGTCGCTCCCGTCGCTATGCATTATGAGATAGTCTACTGTAGTATATGTCCAGCGCACGAGCGGAGACGAAAATGTTTGACGGAATCGTCGTTGAAGCAGCTTGACATCGCCTTTGTTCCAAACGTGTCACAAACACTCATTGGCAGAGTAGTTCAACATCTTTGAACTTTACTCCAAACGTTGCACATGCCAGCCACGGGCTTCAGGGCCACCGTGACGGGGCCACAAACCAAGAGCTTGAAGACCAAGAAGTCTGGTAAAACTGAACCAGTGCAACCCGGATCACCCATCGATCGTTTTCCGTTTGCTCAATATGCCTCCGTTCTCGGTGTACGCCTGATCCTCGTCGGGTTCACTGCTCTCTACCTCCCTCAAACAACGCGTCTTTTTGCGCCCCTCGCCGCCCGGAAGACGGACAGACCTCAGTCAGAATTCATGGAAGCACTGACCGCAAGCCCGTCTTCAACGCTGGGTTGGATATCTGTTGGGCTTACCCTTCTAGAAGTGTGGTGGGCGAGCTGGATGCGGAGGTGGTCTTTTGAGCAGACAGCCAAGGGGACCGAGGTCGAAATCAAGCTTGACCGTATGCGGTTTGATGGTCTACGCTTTGTGGTGCGCGACCACCACTACGAGGTCGACCACGCTCATTCATCCGACTCGTGTTCAGAGATTCAGAGACGCGACTGCGTTCACTTTATGTACCGCATTTGTAACGCATGTCGTCGTTGTGCTGTTTGGTGCTCCGCTTACAACGTGAGTCTGCTCGTGCTAAGTTTTTCGGTCACTGCCATCGAGCCTTCATGAAGTCACGTCTTGCAAACAGCGCTCCTGGCTTTCGTGGTTGCCATATTGACTAGTTTCACACCTGCATTCGTACTCGGAGTGCCTTCTTTGGCTTCAGACCCCTCGTCAATAATCAACAGATTCACATGGACACGACTCTTCGCTGAACTATCGTGAGTAAAGAAACTCGGCGGTAAGATCCTTGGGCAAATCCCTTTACAGACCGAGGAATGCACTTGAATGTACGATGGTTTACCCCGCAGTTGGGACACTCGTTGGCGGGTGGTTGGGTGCTATTCCCATTCCACTCGACTGGGACCGCCCCTGGCAGGTATGATCACACTAACCTTACTGAGTTCATTCCCTTACACTTTTACCCGTAGGCATGGCCTTTAACACCGCTTTTTGGGGGCCTTGCGGGTTACATCATTGGTGCAATCACAGCGTTTGCACTTAGCACAACCAGGTGGCTCGCAATAGAGTATGCCCAATCTAATATGCAATCGCAGCCGTCAAAACTCAAGAGTAGTTAATACTACCAATCCTAGTGAGGGGGCGGAGACACCACGGAACGAAAAGACTGTGTGTACACCGTACTTGGTTGGCGGACCCATCTTCAAATAGGAACTAGTTGGAAACCCACCGTGGCTAATGGCGGGAACACTGGGGGATCGGGCGGAACAGAACTGGACCACGATCTATAAGGCGACTACGAGGTACGAGGACAAGGGGCAACTGCTGTATCTCTACGAGGTGCGGCGAGATATATATCGTACTATACGTGACCTGTATGCCAGTGTATGCCAATGGGCTTACACTAGTATCTGAACGTTATCTGTGACGTTAAATCACTTGCAGGCGCTACTGTAAATGACCATCGAGATCGACAACTACCAGCAAGGTGATGGCACTCTAAGTGAGATTCACATGCTATCGGGCGTTCTGTGCCATCCCTCTCGCATTGTTGGGTCGAGGATGTGTAGCAAACGCATTCCTGACATTGGAGTATCCGAGTTCTGAACCTTGTCCAAGTCACACTGTGAGCAAGTCAACAACCACAAACGTGCATTGTACCCAGCTCAAGATCTCGCAGGGACCACATACTGAGGGATATGATATTCTCCTTGGAAGCACACGTGATGCACAACTCACCGCTGCGGACAACGTGACAACGCGACATTTGACGCCGAGGGTTCCAACAGTCGTCGACGAATCCTTTCGGGCCGAAAAACGACTCCGTAAGGCCCGCGGAGAAGACCCCAATCCTGTAAGCAATGTGTATAAGGAGGCCTACTACTATTTAAGCTTTAAGTCTCAGGCTGATGGGTGGCGGGAGACCTGTGCTTGTCAACGCAACGCGCGTCATTCCCGTCTCACTTGACTAAGCATTGATATGACTCCCCGGTATCATCGTCAGTCAACGTAAACGCTGGGAAGAACGTACATTGTATCCACCATAAAAACATGCTGCAGAGTCAGCAACCACGAGTCCTGCCTGTGGCTCACTGAACACGTTCAATGAGGCAAAGAAGGACACGATGGACTCGGTAGCACGGTGCAATATGAGTGATTCGATCGGACCTGCGGCCTTGTCTGGGGTGGCAACACCAGGGACATCAAGCTAAAGTTCACGACGAGCATCAATGCGGGCTGAGAGCCATCAGATATTCGGGGATGCGGACCGAGCAAGACTCACAAAGATAGTATACCGGCCTAGCTCGGCCGTGAGTTCGGTAGTTGTCATATTTAGTGACTTGTCAATAACGCATTGTAACGTTTCGACAAAAAGGTATACCAGTTTTCGCACAATAGAGCATCCCTCCAAACTCCTTTTTGAAGGGTACGATCGAGGGTTTGGGGTTCAGCATGCCGAGTTGATTGCATGGCTATACCTCTGGGACCACTGGCGCCAAAAGCACTCACAATAGATGCAAACATGCCTGGAAACCCACTGGAAGAAACATACCAACTGTGCCTCAACCATATAGCCTAAACGATTGTCAGCGAAAGAGAGCGAGGCCGTATCAGATCATATTAAGCATACTGATATGGCTAGATTCAAGTGGGCACCGAGATTATTCACGCTCCTTGCGACGAACTAATAAAGATTGCATCGTCAGTGAAGAAAGTCGAAGGCATATTCCTTGGGTACCCCCCCTAACCGAGGAATACGCTTGGATGCACGATAGTCTACCCAGCAGTTGGGACGTTCGTGGGAGGTTAGCATAGTGATACCACCGTTGTACTCAGCTGGGACTGCCATCGGCGGCTTGATCAATGATCACACCAATCTTCCGATTTCCATTCATTCTCCCGGTTCGGAAGACCTTCGATACCATAGAGCCTTGTAAATTACACGCTGGTATCTTGCTGCGCA
This sequence comes from Brasilioporus rufonigricans, assembly GCA_038089195.1. Lineage (NCBI taxonomy): Eukaryota > Fungi > Basidiomycota > Agaricomycetes > Boletales > Boletaceae > Brasilioporus > Brasilioporus rufonigricans. Next base: position 29,509 of record JBBPKJ010000063.1, on the reverse strand, counting down.
CAGTAGGGTAGCTTTCCATGGAACACATCCAATTATAGTCACAGCAGTTGACGGGCCATCAATTCGAGTGGTGGGTTATCTACACTTCTAGGAAGAATTCTGCAGTGCACGGAGATCGCCTATTGACTGTGTGACGTATCCGGGAATAATTGTTGAAGCATTGGGTCCAGTGATGTCTTCCTTGGAGGTTATGCCTGGTAGCGATGGTTTTCATCGCCATTCATCATACGATGTGTGATCACTTACCCGTTAGAACGAGGAGCGTTGCGAGACCTCCAGCCTGCCCAAAAAGTAGGTCAGGGTTCAGCCGGTCCCCAAGCAT
>JBBPKJ010000063.1:0-29177 GCA_038089195.1 Brasilioporus rufonigricans | reverse complement strand
ATGATGGTGCGTGCGGGATCAAAGTTGACTCTAACCAGGATATCGTTAGTCTCTGGGGAATTTTTAGCGTGGATTTCAGGCGAATTACTTTGCGTGAATGGAGTCCAACATAGTCTTCGCAGGTTTTCCGATAGTGATAGGATCCCTGCCCAACGCAAAACGGAGTGGCGCACTGATAGACCCAGCCCCAGGAAGCAATCCATCAGCACTGGGGTATGTACTGTCGTCGTTGGTGACAAGAAACTGGCAACCAGGGTTGCGAGTGAGATATTGGAAGGCCTTTGAAAGTTTCGTGTAGTTAATCTTGACATCAAGACCGCACAGAACAGCAGCGACGTCCGGATCTAAAGTGAAATTGGACAGACTGAATGGTTCGAGCGTGTTGTCTGCTGGTTCCTACGCAGGATGCCGTGAACTAGGTACAAGTCAAAACCACATGCAGGGCGTACCGTGCCTCCAGCGAAAGATATACCTTCTTCTCTCAACTCTTCTTCGAGCCCGGACATCCCGATCACATACACCTTCTTGTCCTTCGGAAGTTTCAGTACGGAGGAAACATATACAGCAGCCGCGTATGCAGATCCATAAATCTCATCCTATGTCACAAAACATCGAACGATCAGACCTGCTCACTTGCGCTCGGAGTGAGCCCGGAAACGGCGCCTCACCACTGCAGCCTGTATCCCGAGCTGGTCAAATTTACCCTTGTAGTTCTTTCTAGACTTGCTCGCATTGTTAGTGACAAAGAGGAGACGTTTGCCTGAGAAATTTAATGTAATAGCTGGTTATGAAATAGTACATCAATTGTACTTGCCTCGCTTTCGCAAGATGTCGAGTACTTCTACGGCACCATCGACTGGGCGATCTCCGTGCCACAGGACGCCGTCACAATCGAACATCCATGTGTCATACTTTTCTAACAAAGATTCGTAATCCTCCTTGGAGGACAGATGTATCGCCATCGGGTATACAGGTCTAGTGGACATCAACTGAACATAAAGGTCGATTGATAAGAAAGGGAAATGCCGGGAAGACGGACTTGGAACACTACACTTTCTATATTGGGTCTCTCCGAAGCCACGACTCAGATTCTCGTGGACTCACCTTACGGTGACATTCATTGATTGGGATTCGTGGCTGGCGCATAACTCGCTGACTGCTATGGAGGTGTTTTTTCAGTTGCAAATGAGCGGCCTGCCGAGACTCGTCCGAGTTGGATTGCCCCACCTGGCTTACTATGGTGTTGTCTGACCTCACTGGCAAGTCGGAGTCTCCTCAGCAGCATTTTTTTTGGATCTCTTATCCCTCTTCTCTCCACCTTATTTTACTAGCGTATCTGGATCCTCTTGGCCGCTGCCTCGAAAACGCGACACAGGCAGAACTAGATTCCCTGGGCCGTGGTCTTATCTGAGACTTTTGCCTCCCCCTTAAAGTGTCCTCTCTTCGCTCATCATACGGTCGTATCGGATTATTTCTCAGCCATCTGGATGCGATGAACCGGACAAGTCGGCCCAGCTGAAGGACTGTCTCTCCACTGTGGCCTCGACGCAAGGCAACTCAGGCGAGTCACCACAATTACGGTGAGCCAGATGCCACATCGAACCACTGCATTTTACTTACCCTGCCACAAGCTTGGCGGTTCATTGGGTACAGGCCTTATTATCAGTTCGGACACTGCTCTTGTCAGAGGAGGATCGCTCGGTCTTTGGTTCGGATACGCCATCATGGGTTTATCTGTTCTCTCGCTGTGATTCCACTAGGCGAAATTGGCGCTTATCTACCGCTCAAGAATGGATTCGTTGGTTATGCTACTCGCGCTGTGTTGGTCCTACTTTTGGTTTCGCACTGGGATGTAACTACCTCTTCAAGTATTTCGTCCAGACGACGAACAACGTCAACGCTACCGGTGCGGTGGTTCGGTACTGGACCCTCTCTGTTCCCATACAAGTCTTGGTGGGCAAGTTCTCGGACAGGTCTGATTCACTCCCATCTTGATGATTTACGACTTGATTGATAAATGCCTCGGTGATTTACATAACATTTAGCAAGAGTTGTCGTAAACTTGCAGTTCCGATCACGACGCTACTGATGTTCGCCAGTTTTCTTCATCAGCATGATGGGAGTCCGCGTCTTTGAAGTGTTGAACTCTGGTGCTGTAGCATCAAAGCTCATCATCCTGATGGGACCGATCATAATGGGACGGGCCATTGAGCGAAAACCCACAGCACGACCCTATTGGGTTAGATATTGAAGTCCTCTGAATGAACCGCTGGGCTACTACCTCAGTCAGGTTCAGAACAGGCAGGGCTCCCAATTCCTCGGCATCTGAGATACCCTGAGGACCCCCTTACTTTCCCACATTGGGACAAAGTTGATTGGGGTCACCGTTGGTGAGACGCAAAATCCCAGAAAGAATGTGCCGAAAGCAGTTAGGAGGACATTTTTCCGTATAGTGGTATTCTATGTCAGAGGGTCTTTTGTGATCAGCCTCGCGGTCCCGAGCACGAATAACGTGAGTAACACGTCTTGACCACTGTCACTTTTCTTGATTGTTCCTGAGATGTTATTCGTCGCCACTACATCCAAAGCTGGCGCAGCGGCGTTCCATTTTTCGTGGTCTGTGAGTAACGCCGTTTTTACATCGTACCGTGATCCGATTCCCAACAGCCACGACGTTGGCTGGGATTCGCGTCATCAATCGTGTCATCAACACTGTCGTCCTGATATTTGTTCTCAGTCCCTCAAATTAAGATCTCTATATCGGATCGAGGATCCTGTACGGCCTGGCCGTGAAACGCGAGGCCCCAAGGATATTTGCCAAATCAATCGGTGGGGCATTTGCCGGCGTTACTGCTCAATATACTTGTTTGCTTCCCGACATCTCTGGATGCGAGCTCGTCAAGTTCCGTCGACCAACACATCAAAGTTTTTCTTTTTTTTCTCTTGATAACCGCCCATCCTATTTCTCCTTCATGCCCAGTGTTTGGTTGGTTCTCGAACTTCATTGCAAGCTTCGACGCTATTACGTGGATGTGCATATTCTATACACATGTCAGTGTTGTCACAATACACATGCCGTCAACCAGCTCGCTTCGAAACTGACTTTGGCATGCAGTGCCTCCATGCCCGCACTGAAGGCGCAGTGAATTGATCGTGATACGTTTCCCTACAAGGCTCCATTGCGACCATTTCGCTCATGGTTTGCACTGATTTTTACGAGGCTCGTCTTAACATTTAATGGTACGCATGGACCTTTTCGCTGTATATTGCTTAATCCGTCGTCCTGTACATAATAATCAAAATGACCTTTTTTCCCAAAGCTTCAGGACATTCTTGCCATTTGCGTCATCTTCTTTTATCACGTGAGTGCCACATTTTCTAAAAAGAAAAAAGAAAATGTTTCCATGGTCATCTCCGCCGTGATAAATGTAGTATTGACAGATGGGCCTGTTGGGTCCCATATTCATGGTCCTATGGATGGGATATAAAGTTTACTTCCGGACGATTCCCGCTGCCGAGGTAGATCTTATCACCGGCAAACGGGAAATTGATGACGAAGAAAAGCAGTTCTTGGCTCACGAAAAATTGGGCGGGCCGCAGTTGCGGTGGCATCTCTTTTGGATGCAATCTGAGCAGTAGGGAGCGCTGGACACACACTCGCCCCCTTCTCCGCTTCACACGTGACAAGACGATAAACATTTGTTTGGAACTGGCGCTGCGATCTAAATTACACGCTCGGGTCAAGTGACGGCTTTCAAATCAGATTCTTGTACGTCCACTACGTATAAGCGTCAGGAGATAAGGCGATTCCATGTCCGAGCCGAACGAATCGACCGATCTCCCCGTTCATTTATGCGGCGACAATGAGGCGGGGCGCCGAACGCTCGTTGCGGTACACCCAACTTGAAGGACCGACACGAATTCAAGGTTCAACCAACACAAAAAAAAGGAGAACAAGGGAAGAAAAGAAACAGAAGTAATCCCGAGAATGTATCCATTCTGGGGTAGCGAAGACCTTGTTCTTCTCCACTATGACAGTTCTTCTTGATGGTTCTTCTTCTTAATGTGTCGGGCGTTGACGAGTACCGCGCGTCGAACTCGTTCCTCCCACTATTTGGCATCGAGCGCGGTTTAAAAATGGGCATGACGAACTTGGATCGTCCCTCGTCCAATCCACTGTCGTGTCAAAGTAACTTTTCTTCCTTTTTCTTGTGACCGTGTGCTTTTTTGGCGTCTGGAAATCACACGACGGAACCGGACGTACCCTCTTTGGACAAAGGAGGAATAAACACGATAATAGTTTTTTTTTTAAAAAAGGGGTAGCGGTCGACGCCTCCCCTCTAGATCTCTGAGTGTTCCGAATCATGGATATATGCGGAGCCCCGGCGTCCCGAACTTGGACTGCCATAGGTGGGGGACTTGGGTAGAGTTCAAGTTGGCCCGTCGGGTGGCGCCTCCCGCGTCGCCTGTCCCACGTGTGGCGACTCCGAGCTGGGTCTCACTCAGGCTTGAGCTTGAACGTCGAACGTTAACCGTCAGTGGCACGTACGATCCGTGGCCTGTGGCCACGGGTCACCCAATCAAGGCAGGCGGTGCGCCCGAGCCCAAGAGGGCTTCAAGGGCACACTCACACACGTACATGGGTATAGGGCCTGTCCTCGGTGTCAAAAAAGACCAGGGGGAGGGCGGCGCCCCGTTCGGGGTGCCGTGCCTGCCATCGCCATCAACGGATGACGATGATCGTCGTGCTCAGAGGCACCGCCGTGTGTGAATATATACTTTTATATAGTGTGTTGAGAACGGAGGGCAGGAGGAGCGAAGGGACTCAGAGGAGAGGCACCGACTCACCGCGATCCGCAACCGTTGGATCGCGATCATGATCCTGTCCATGGTGTCAAGTGACTCGCCCTTGGCGGATAGGGGGTCGCCCATCAAACGAGTTGTCGACGCAAGGATGGGATGTAAACTGTCTTGTGGGTCACGGCCAGGCAAATGGAGATAGACCCCCTTATGGGGCAAAAGTCAAGTTACAACAATTGGCATGGAGATACATACATATGGGGATGTGTATAGCGTACAGTTCGGAAGAGAGAATACGGAAGAAAGAATGTGTGGAGCTGGTTGAATGAATAATATCAAAAGTAGTCGACGCCCTCGACCATTATTTGTTTCTGTTCGGGTTCGTTGTCCCGTCGGGAGCTGTGCCGGGATCTAGACTTGGACCGTTTAGAGTTGGACCTGCCAGACGTCGACTTGCGAGAGGATCGAGTCTCGGTTGGGTAAGGTGGGCGACAATAGAGGTCTTCGAGCGGGATCGTCTCTAGACGAATACGTTGTTTAATTTCGTACACCACGGCCTTTTCGATCTTTTCCATATGGAGGGCCATTTTGCCCAGACGCACATAGAGCACAGCCGAGACCAAACTTCGACATTCTGCGGGGAGTGACACGAAGAAGCCCTTCGTCGAGTCCAGATAGTGAGATGGGTGCTCTGCCTGCAGAGCACGTAGGGTCGCAGGCGACTTATCGCTTGATCGGGGATACCACGTCGTTAATCGTTGCATTGGAATCTCGTCGAGCTGTTCCTTTCGGAGTGCCGCCGCACCGATGCCGCCTAACTGCTTTAACTCGGACCACTGTCCATAGGTGTCAACATCGAAGGCACTAGGACGAGACGATGCAACCTACCTTTCGAACGTCGGTCGTGAGCAGGGTGGTGTTGAGCCCATGATGACGTATGAACGTGATGCAAGACTGTATCGTCTCGATCCCGGGGTGATCTTGTGAAATACGACGTCCTACTTGAGTACCGCATTGTCGTTCGAACCATTCCATGATCTGGATGCGATGTCGTCAATGGCTTCGAGACAAATGTACGTATACAGCTCACCGGCTCCACACTCATGCTCACCATGCCTGTGCCTGCTTCGATACACGCAGATGCGTGCGCCAGGCACGACACGAGCGACAAATGCGTCTGGATGCTGTGTCGGTTGCTGAGTTCTCGGGCAGCAGAGATACCATCTTCAGTGGCAGGCAACTACCGAGAAAAAGAGGTCCGCATATTAGCTCACACATGGCAACGAACAGGATAGATGAGACGTCGAACTGTAACGATGATTCGCCATCGCCGCACTTGGGCTTCATCGAACTTGGTCACCATCGCTTTGGCCCTCGATACCATCTGTTCCGCGTTATCGTGGAGACGCGGATCGACGAAGAGGACGAGTGGGCCTGGACACAGATCGAGGAGCACCATCCCCAGCTCGACCATCTATGAACGCACACTTAACGCCACGCCAGAGTATTTAGGGAGTTAGACTGACAAATTGATCCATTGCCGCTTGTATGAGTGCTTCCTTGTCAGTAAGCTTGATTCTTAATGCATTGTCAAGGAACGATAACAGGAACGTCACGTGAGCAAACAATGCTTACAGTCCCGACTCGACGACGCGTTTGGCCGCCACCCAAACATGATACCGGAGGTCGTCTGTGCCGATACGGGGTGCCACATTGTCTGGTGTCAAGAGGCATCCCCAAAAATTATGAAACGCCAGCGCTGGACATCTTGTGAGCGAGTGTGTTGACAAGAACTAAAATACAACCTACTTTCGATATCTACCGTGTCCGCATATACGGGAACGTCGCTAAATGGGAATGAAGGAATGACCTGGTCGGATAGATCCACCTCTGAATCGTCCTTGCCTTCTGAATAGGAGTAGTTGTACAGCATCTGTCTCAGATTGTAATCTCTCGAGACGGGGAACGTGCCGGATGCGAAGCGGCGTGGCACATAAGACGCTGCACGTACAGACTCGGCTGAAGGCATATGGGATATAGAATAGGTGGGATTGACCCCAGCTAGGCGGATAGCACCCAGAATTTGTAGGTTTTCTGGTGGTCCAACACAGAGGTCCACGCGCGCTTGTGGCGTGTTGTGCGTCAGCATGGATCTGTGGATTACCATTGTGGACGTGGCACATTTGTTGACCCAGACAATAAGCTTTGTTTCATACTCGGGCCTGCGCAAGGGGGATTCGGCCCTGTAGGCCTGGTGCTGTACCGAGTGGCAGGCTGTGGCAGGGCCGTGCTTCCGATTCGTTGAAGCCATCCGCATCGCATCCTAGTCAGCAAGGGGATTATTCCGACTAGTTGCTGACCGCAGCTCATCACAATTCCGGTGAAGGACGCGACTGACCTTTCCCGCTGCGTCGGACTGGAGCGCATGCAAGTGTACTCGGTCGGCTGAAACCAATCAACACATAAATGGCTTCGCTCCACTCGAACAAACGCCGATATGCGGCCTTGGCAAAATACGGAACAACAAATACGACGTTCGAACCTGGCTTTGAACAAATGCGACAGAACAAACGAGTGGAGGCGATTTGCTAGACTGTTGGTGATCATCAACACGCATTTGATCTCCACGCTCGATGATGAATCATGGAAGGCTGGGAATGCGCCCGTTTCCATCAGAAGGATCGATCGATCCTCGAAACGGATCCAGACTAGCGCCGTTCGCTGGTCTTCGGCTCCAGATAGATAGATTATCGGGAATTCTCAGTTCTGCCCGTGTCGCCGTTTATTTCGATCGTTTGGATTTTCTATTTTCCGATGGGTGAGTTGGGGGGATATACGATGGCGCCGGAAGAGAGGAGACTGCGGGCATTCGGTGATGCGACGAGGGAATATGCAGCATAAATACGTAACGTGTCAGATCCCCACAGGTCTAGGTAAATTGACATTCTTACTCAAACCCCATCAATGTGACAAATAACTGTCGCCGAAACGCGTTACATTCTCTATTATGACCGTGTCCGATCGCACGCAGTCCGACACCGTTCTTTGGAACAAGCAGCGCTATTTACATTAGGAGAGCTACGGGTATTATACATGCATGCACATATCCACTAGAATGCCTGAATAAAGCTGTACAATGCAGAAAATAAGTATTAGTAGAATGTGGATGAATCTATGGTGCGGCGAAGGAAATATCGGATGCAATGACAAGTCAGTCAAAGTACGACGATAGCAATAAACGGGGTATAATCTACAAAAAAAAAAGAAGAAAAAAAGAGGTACAGGTTCCACAGCAATTTCTAGCGGTGAACTTGTCCGCCCCGCTCTGCCGAATAAGTGTGTGCATGCCAACTGTCAATGTCACCCGTTTCGGGTACAGTGTGTGCGAATGGGGGTAGGGTCGTGTGGTAGTGATTTGACTGTCCATTGTGGTTGTGGTGGTTCGAAGACTAAAGATTAAGGTGTGAGAGTGAGTAATACGTGAGATTGCGTACACTCACGCCGTAATGATCATCCTCGACCTTGACAGACCCATAGTGATTGGAGTGATAATTGTTGTTAAGACTCGTATGTGATAGTGAAGTGGGACGGCTATTCGCTGGTGAATGCGAGGAATGATTCATTTGGGCGGGCTGCTGGTGGGTGGAAGACGACATGAAGACAACATGGTTATTATATATTCCAAGGTACCAAAGATACGGAAAACAAGAGAATGATACTCGCCGAAAACGGAGGACTGGACGTCGAACTCGAGCCAGATGGGGTGTTAGGTAATTGGTGGAAAGCGGGGGCGTGGAGGTTGAACAAGGAAGAGCCGTTATTAGAGACACCATGCCCAGAGGATGAGTTGTGGGATTGGATGTTGCTGTACTGGTGGTGGGATATTGGCTGGGGGATCGTTAGCGGCGGGGGGCGGGGGAGTGTGTCAGGGTGAGATGTGTCGGAACCCTGGCGGGCGCGAGTCAATTTTCGCTGAGAAAACGAGCAGGGACATAGCTCACGATGTAGAGGTCCTCCATTTTTCGTTTCTTGAAGTCGCGGTCGCAGCTACGAGAGTCATGGAAAGAGTGGAGGGAGTGTCTCCTGTAGTCTGAGAGGTGTCGGTGGTCTGACTCGCCAATGAGACGTCTCATTTCTTCGTTCTCTTTTTGAAGGCGGGTGTTTTCCTGCTCGAGCTCACGAATCTTGACTAGCGGGGGTGGAAGCGCAGCAACCTGGTCTGGGGTGAAACCGAGGGCTGTCTGAAGTTTGGTGACTGTCTGTTCGAGCTGTCAAGGCGGGGCATGAGTCCGGGGCGCGTTGGGATCGCGTTTAGGCGCGGAGCTTCAAGTGTCTCCGCGAGGACGCACCTGCTCGATGTAGGCCTTTCGCTTTGCGCGATGGCGAGCTTGAGCCTTTGCATTACGGCTGCGCTCTGGTCGATCAGCTTGCTGTGACGAGACGGATTCAGCGGCGGCGTGAGCCATCGAGGACATGTAACGTTATCACGTAACTTGGAGGGAGAGGAAGAGGAACGTCGGGGTTGAAAAAAAAGGAGGGAGAGTTATTATAGTTGGTACCGCGCACTGCAGGCCGTTCAGACGCCCGAATATTTGCTTGGCTGGTCCGAAAAGAATCCACTGCCTCGGATTCCGAATTGTTCGCCTTGTCAAATTCAGCCGACATGTCCTCAGAAACCGACCCTGGTGGCAAACCTTGTCGCTCCCACTCTACTTCTGCCAACAAATCTGGAATCAAATCTCGACGAACTCGAGAAGTTGAACCTCCCTTGAAAAAGGCCAGGCAATCACCTTCTGCCGTCTCGCCCGCCCTCCGCAGCCACTGCCCTCCCCACGCCGCCCATGCCGGACCAAACACTCCATCTGATCGGGGTCCATGCTGGCCATCTCCTCGTCTTGCGCGCCGCTCCTGCAATTTTTCATGCTGCAGGTAGAAGCACCGGCAACTTGCGGTTGTTGCCAATGCCGCCGTGCCTTAGGGATGTGTTCCTCTGTTGATCCCCGATCAGCCAAATTTTCTTTTTCGAGTTTGGCTCCGCTCTTCCAAATTTGTTTCCATTTCATTTGAAACTCAGACATCTCCGCGACGCTCTCCTTCCATCTCCGCCTGCAACTTGGTTCGCTGAGGTCCCTCCCTCTCATTGTCCCGGTGTGAGCGTGAACGCGACAAAGTGTCCCCTCGGAAATCCACGGGAGCTCCCTTTACAGACCGTCCCACATGAACGACTTGAGCCCGCTTCAGGGACTCCGTCATCTTCCGCGCTTCCTGAGATCTCGCTCCATTTCCGGACCTCGTCAATATGGCACTTTTTGGCGATCTCGCACCAAGGGTTGTTCCATGTCCTCTGATTTTCCTTCCATGTCTCCTCCTCCACTGAGCGTACCGCTCCTCCATCTATTACGGCGCTTGCCTTTTTTGTATCATGGCTGATCAAACCGGTTATCACGCTCGTCCTCTTTGCATTCCATTCAACGGCGCGCGATCGATATGCAGCTCAGCGCTCAGCGACACCTGACCACAAGGTTGTACGCCGCCACACCGCTAGATCCTTTGTGCTGTATCCAAGATACATACAACGTGGCCGGACCTTTTTCCATCGATGTGAGATCCGTGTGGCAGCCCTCCGAACTGACAAATCCTCACTATACCGTATCACCTTCGCTGTGAGTCCCGCCTCCGCCATCGCAGAAGAAGTGACGAAAAGCAATGAACATGCACGTTCTCGTCGCGCCCGGACGTCACCGACCTGAGCCCGTAGCTAGCATGGCCTTATTGTCTCCACCCATAACGGTAGCCCATTGGTGCATCAGCCTCTCGCTTTGCCACATCTGGCTGCTTCGTATCTCCACTTTGAACCGTGCCCCCTCTCTCCACTTCAATTCAATCGGCATCTGCCGACCGGTCCCCCGCTCTCACGGACCGGCTATGCTCAGCAAGATTGATCGCGCGATGGCACCCTTGCTGATTGGTCGAGACGCTTTCGGGTGAAATAATATTTATCCTCGCTGTCACGTCGAAGAAGACATTCTGCCTTATGTACCTTGTTAGTACGTCAACCCCTCCCCAATCCCATCCGCCATCACACACTTCCACGTATGTATTCTAAGATTCGTCGCTGTCTACGTCTAATTTACACAGAGGATGGGGAAGGCAATTGAGCGGGTCGATCAGATATGTACCGGTCTTGCTCGCCTAGGAATAAGAATCTGTCAGACTAGCTGACCCATTCGGCAAGTCCGTCCCCGTGTGCAAAAAAAAAAAATCGCATTTGAAGCACACGGGCTGAGACAGCTCCAATGGGGAGACAAGTCGAGGAGCGGACACGTGCAATCGAGGTGGCCTCTATCTCTATCTCACTTCGCGCTTTATTCCCATTGGACGCTGATACGTCCGACTCGTATCATATCTGATTTGATATCAATGGGTGGATGCATGGAGGCCACGCACCCATTCGCATCCACAAGGCAAGGTGGAGCGTTTTCAAATTGGGCGTGACGATGGTAGATACGCATCGATGGGTGATTTCTTTTTGTTCGTGCTCGATACGGTCCTGTACCTGCGCCACTTTGAGTCGTTACCCCAATCGGTTCGCAATGTCCAAGTCTAGTTAGCTCGCCTCCGTCGTCCTTGGGCGACATGCGTTTTGCGTCCCCCGTTTTTGCGCGCACACTCGGCCAACTCGAACTGTGTTCCGATCTCACCTTTTTTTTAATTAATCCAACCCCGGGGCGCTGTTCGACGAACCTGAACGTGTCCATCCGTCACGGACTCACAGTCCTTTTATTTTATTTTATTTTATTGCGCTTGCGCTCGGATAAGGGGGAGAAACCGAGATGCGCATCTCATAATGTAACCGTATATGGTATGGGAGAACTGCCTCATGGAAAGCTCAAGGCGCAAGGGCAACATGATATCTAGCCGAGATAAAGCGAGGGGCCTTCGTCTTGCCAACGTTCGTGATTCGCTCCGGCACGAAAAGGAAACGAAAAATAGAAAAAGAAAAAAAAGGGTGAAGAAAGGGAAAGGAAGTAAGACCCTGAACATGATCCCACGCAATAAGGACGTTGGACGAAGAGACGCCGGGAAGAAATGCAAACCGTCGCCACCGAAAGCGCGACGGTCCTGGGGAACTGTGTATCCAGAGAAGTCCGTCAACGTTATCTCTCGGTGACTTTCTACGACTCAGATGGGAGTTTCGGTCACAGAAGGGTAGTCCAATGACCCTGTTCCCGCGCCATTCCCAACGCAAAAAGTAAAATGTTGTTGGTCGTCAAACCTCCGCGACCCTGCTGGAAGCGTGCGTATAGTACTTGGGAAACAAACGAAAACGCAAAAGATCGGCGGGTTAGAATCTAGACGTGATACATAATCCAACGTCAAGGCATCAACGGTCGCACGAGATAGTAGAACGGAGTCATACCCATCGTACCTTTCTATATGTAAGGTCAACCTGATCCCAGGTCATGTTTAATGGTCTATTTCCGAGAGTGTTCATCCTGTCTCCGAGTTGGAGACGGAAGCGTAGAGAAAGAGGGGCCGCCCGGGAATGAAAGTCGAAATGGAGGGGAGACGGGCATCTCATCGGGGGTTTCCCCGGAAATTGAAAAGATGGTCCGGTATTGGGGTGGGGTTAGGAGAAGCGGCGTTTTCCGACGACTCAATCGCTAGCAAAGTTGAGTTTGGGTGTCCCGACTGAGCAACGGAGAGAAAAGTTTCTAGAAAAACCGCCACACCCCGATAGTGCCCCACCTCACAGCAAGCGATGACAATGAACCTGAACAACGCAACAATGAGCCGGGGTCTGAGCCTGAGAGTGTGGGGAGAAAGTTGTCTCAAGCGTGTATTCTTGATCGCGTTACGCGCGTAAAAAGTGGGAGAAAACGTGAGTGAACGATGCGGGACGTATCGTGCATGCCATAACACCCCGTCGTAACGTGCAGTCCATATTCTAAAACGAACCCAAAGCATGTCTTTAGCGGGTGCCTGTATAACGTGTCAATGACTGTTCCAGAAAGAACGTTAAACGTCAGCAAGTCCTTGTGGCGTCCTTCACACAGTCCGTGATGTGATAGGGGAGGGAGCCTGACACTGAGAAAGATACGCCACAGTTAGCAGGGCAGCCAGGGCAGCATACATACGGAGAAAAAGGCTATAGAAGAAAACAAAAGTTAGCTGAATCAGTTCAACTCAGTTCACCACGTCATGGGGATTGCACGATGGCACCAAGTAGTCAGTCCCACTGTCGGAGGGAGTGATGGTCGGACAAACGGTGACTTGGCGTCCAGGACGATACAGAGCGATCGGGTCGAGTCCCTATATGTTGGAAGCTGCAGTTGGGGGGCGCTGCACAGCCAAATAATACACGGGAGGGTAGAGCGGACACTGCCAGCGTTGTCGGGTGGTCAGTAGAAGCCGCGTCGGTCATTATGATCTGGCAGAGTCCATTCCTGTTGCAAAAAAGCTCATCAGGAGAACCAGAGAGGAAGGAAGAAAAAAAGACGTTGTAGGTTTGTTCAAAAAAGTATAACCCATACATTGAATAGCTACACTTCGTCGTCCGATAGTACGACGCGCCCTTTCCTCGTAGGCCGGGGAGCCGCAGACATCGGCGATGCAGGCGCCTCCCGTGCCTGTGCCTGCTGTTCAGAATCGCTGGAAATGTCGATTGTCTCGGCTGCGCCCGTAGGCTTCGGCTTCCGAACTAAGCGCGGTTTGGGTCGTGTTTTAGTTTTCGGCGGGGGTGACGGTGACCGACTGTGGCGCAATGACCTCAAGATCTCGTCGTCACTGTCAGAATCGTCCGAAAATACTTTCGAAGCGATGAGCGCCGGATCCTTCCCCTCCTCTGCGCTCGACAGGATGGCATCGACATCCCTACCCTTCTTTCGTCGCTTCTTCGTCCCACTGGCACGCATCGTCGCACTCTTACCGCTTTCAGCGGCAGCGCGCGCCGTTTTCTCCCGTAACGCCTTCTCCCTCTCAAGGAATGCCTCCATGTCGCCGTACTCCTCATCGCTGTCTTCGATGAACTGAGCGGACTTGTACTTCTTCTCTTCCTTCTCCTTCTTCTCCTTCTTGCGCCGTCGGGGTTCATCATCAGGAGGTTCGACGTCGGAGCCGAGCGACGACGATTGTCGCCTGCGGCGTCTGCGTGTTTTCTTGCCGAGCATCTCGCTCGCCTTCCTTCCCTCCAGGTCGATTGGATTCTTGAGGAATTGATCGACAACTTTCAATCGCTCCCGCAGAACGGACAGTGCGATCGAGACGGGCACGACCCATTGGAGCTCCTCGACGTCTACGAACATTCTCAGCTGAAGATCTATAAATCTCACCAGGGAGGCTAACGTACGCTCGTCCAGGATCGTAAATTCCAGCAGACGGAACACCAGTTTGAGCCTCGCGTTCTTTGTAGCAGCAGTGGCATGCTCATCGTTGATGTAAGGGATTTCTGCATGGGTCCCTTGAATGCCGTTCATGCACTTCAGGGACGCCCACACGCACCATAGTCTGTGAACTTGCCAATGGCCTCCTTGGATGGACTCGCATTCTTTCGCGGAGTGTCCTCCGTCTCATCGGCATCTTCGTCCCGATCGTTTTGATCCGTCGCATCGACAATCTGCTGCCGCTGGCGGATGACTAACACGAGGATCTAGACCGACCCGCGATAAACGACCATCGGCCTTGTGTCCACCGCATGGCAAGATGTATCTACTTACGTCTTTCACCCACTCCACCAGTTCAGACTTGTTATCTTCGACGAGCGCAGCAATGGCAATACCGATTTGTTCGCTCCAAGAATAGCCCTTCTTGACTTGGACCTCTCCTGAGAAGCTATCGTTGTCTTTGACCGTCTCCTGTTTACGACTGGCTTTCTGCTCAGGTTCCCAGCTCGAGTACTGTTTCCAGTGTCCGCGGTTCATGGGATACCACGCCTAGATTACAAGTGGCCGGGAACCCGATAAGCATTGTGAACAGCGGGCAATAGATAAGCCAAGATGAATGCCTCACCTCAATCATGAGGAATGGCTCTTCTTCCACGGTTTTGAAGAATCTCCGTAATATGAATGTTATTAACTGTACAAGATCTTTGTATGGCTGGTCCTTCGGGAGCGAGCGTTGATCGTCGAGGATCGATTTGAAGAGCTGCATAGTCGAGACCTGCTGACGTACATATAAACGCATATCAGGTGCGAAATCGCGCTTACATTGAAATATAAGCCCTCCGCCTTGGCTTTCACGACTTGCCTATGAATCAGGCCCACAGCCCTCGTCATTAACTCCGGAGAGTCGAACTCCTTGTAGCGTGAGAGGTAGAACAGCAATGTCCGTGTAATCTCGGAGTGAGCGAATTTCTGTTATCGGGCCCAATTGTGATTATCTTTATTAGTACATAACCATGCAGCCCGCGCATGCTGAACTACGTACCATCTCGAAGGCTTCGAAAGTGAACATCGTCTCATGGATCATATCTTGCTCTTCTTCGGCGTCACCTTCATCTTCAACATCAGGCACGCCGGCTTCTTCCGAAGGGGCACTCCCTTCATGATCGGGTCATGTTGATGCCATGCTGTCGGACGGAGAAATAGAATCTAAACTTGCCTTTGCCTTTCTTTTTCCTGATCGCCTTCTTTCTCACGTACATCGCACCACTGTTCTCCTTCCCCCAACGTTCCAACATGCGTAGGAGAGCATATGCCAGATACACGCTCGAGTTGAGATAAGTCAATGATTGCGTACCTTCCTTGAAAGATCGCAAACTGTCCAGAGCAATGTCAAGAACGTCACCATTATAGATCAGTTGTTGCTGAAGCAGCTGCGCGGCATCGTTGAGATCCAAATCGGATATCACCGATGAGGACATGTTGTCGATCAAGAGGAGGAGTTGCGTTAGACATTCTATACCCGCTTGCAGTTCGTTCCACATCTTGGGCTAGAAAGAATCAAGCGACGAATCCACCAATATTAATTAGTTTCGAAGAGCCACAAAATAAAAACCGATGCACAAACTTTTTCGTCCATTGCCTCCCTCATCCGGCGGAGGACCCAAACAATCCAGCTCCTATCAGTCACTTCTGCAACCAGGCCCAGATTCCACCTCCGGCGGTCATCGATGACATTCTCCTTGGATCGTAAGTTAAGGAAGAATTCGAGCAGCCACTTAGCGGTGTATAATAGACGAAGATGATCCTTCTCGGTGATCTTCGGTCGCTCCGACTTGATGTCCTTCAGCAATGAGGAAAGGAACGCTGCAACCCAGCCAAGCTGTGAGAACCAGTCCACGATAGGGAGCCACCGAACACACGGTTAAAGCAAGACTCCACAAACTCCTTCCCGAATCCCTGCAAGACGAGTCTTGCTTCCAAGGAAAGACTGTCTTCCCGGGTCAACTCATCAACCTTGTTGGCTTTCCGCGCTTTTTGGTGCTTTGAAATGTCCAGTATGCCCCCCGATTCCTGTGTGATCGCCGCTTGGCGGTGAAGGACGAGCGGCCTCGAGGACGACCCTCCTTCAGATGCACCGGCAGTGGCCGAAGACTCAGCACTATCTCCACTGCGGTCACCTTGTGTCTTCTTGGGGTTGAGCCGAACCGCAATGGTAGTGCCAAATCGCGAATGCCGGGACGACGCATTGCGAGCAATGTCTCGCTTCTTCTTGTCCTCGGCGGCCAAAAGGTGCTGCAGATTCTGGGCAGGTTGCTGCATGAACTTCATTCAACGTTTTGTCTTAGACGTCACAATGTGGCAAGTCACCTTGGTTTGGTCAATGGTCAACGCCGTTGGCTTGATACCCCGAAACAGGAGATAAAAGATTTCCAGAACGAGCGTGTTGGACGCATTGAACAGCAGATCTTGATCATTGTTGGCGGCAATAGTGAGCAACAGGTCAAGGGTGTGTGTTTCAGACAATGCCTTGACAAGCTTCGTCTGAAGCGAAGAATATTCCGCCTGATCGGTACTCAGATGCATGTTAGCGGGGAGGTCCTTGATGAAAGCGAGATTGCGGACGAGGTGGAGCACGACGTTGACAATTTGACCGTCACGCTCCTGACGTTCTTTCACGGGTTTCGCCAGGGGTGGCAACATGATACCGAACAGCGCTTGCATGACGCCGGGTCTGAGCAGGGCAGCCTTGTAGTTCAAGTGACTGAGCGTCAGCTGCGTGTAGTCCGTGCCCCTGTCCAACACCTCGTCGAGCTCTCGAAGCTCCTCGGCCATATCAATGGGCCAGGTCATTGCAGTGATCAGGTCTGCACACGCGACCGCGCGCTTGTCCTCGACGTGCCCTTTGCCCGCGGTCGCGAGGAGGATGGGGACCAAATCGTTCGGAAGGACTCTCGTCTCCCAGAAAATCCGCGCGATGGTCCGCTCGTCGTCTGTGTCGTCCTTGCGCCACAACTTCTTGAGATCCCGCAGACAACCGTTTACTTCGTCCCCCATTCGGTACACGCCGCCCTCGTAGCCACCAAGAGCATCCACGACGCGCCGCACGACGGGCTCGAACATGTCGTAGCGGGATACATGCTCCTGGTTGTCGGACTGGTCCGAGTGTATCGATATCACGTCGTCGTCCATGGCATAGTCACACGTTTTGCAGTCGTGACAACTTGGCGCGACAAGTCACATCACGTGAGCGTGAGGCGTGATAGGACCACCCTTGGATAATTTACGCGACGTCTAACTTCGATATCGGGTATGTTCAGGGTCATAGGGTCATGCCGGGGCACTCTCACAACTGTCCACGGATAAATCATTTCCGTGGTCGGCTGAACGCGTAGGATTACCGCCTTGACCCCACGAGATTATACTCACGGTTACAGTACAACTCTCAACGGGTGCGCGCGTCAATGCTTATGGACGAGCCTCGGTCAATACACACCGGCGTGGGGTCATGATGTCCCGTTCTTCTTGCCCGCTGTCGCAGCCGCCTTCTCCTTCTGCACGCGTTCCTTCTCAGCATCGGCCTTAGCAATCTCATGCGCCTGGTCGTTGAGACCAAGTCGACTGCGGGCAATCTATCATGAGGTGTCATTCATGCCACCAACTCGTCATCCAGACAGAGTTTATCAAACACCCACCTCGATGGCGTAGAACTGCATCCGCGTTACTGTGTGACAGTGACATGGTCAGCACGAACCCTCGACTGATGATGATCAGGACCGACCGAAAATGGTGTTCGTCTCGGTGTACTCCTGTGTTGCGTCTGTACGTATGAGAGAACCAAAGTTGAAGTCTTTCACTTTGGTTTCATATCTATCATAGAATTTACCCAGTGAATGTTCACAGATGCATGGATACGTGGCACCGTTCAGAACGATAACAAGGCGTACTCACTGATTGATGAAATCCCTCCACCTCTTCTTCCCTTCTTCACTCTTGAGCCAGTCTTCATCAAGTCTCAGGAGTTTCTCATGGCCTTCTGCATTAAATTCGGGAAACGTGGCCATAGTGTGCTCAAAGATTTCATCGTCCAGCCTAACTCAACGAATTTGTTATTCAAGTGAGGCGTATATTGAGCGCAGTCACCTACTTTGACAACTTGAGCTCACGCGGCGGAATCTTCTCAAGTAGATTCCAGTATGTCTAGGTTGGGTCGGCGGTCGGAGCTCAGCACGCAAGGTCGATGACCCCCAAAAGCAACCCACCTGCGCATGTTCAACCGCCTTGACCGCGAATCTAGACTCGAATGCAGATTCGTCAGCGCGACAAGCCACCCCAATAATGGCATGCAGGCACGTACTGTTTCTCGATCTTCATTCTCATGAGCAACGTGGTTTCAATGTACTAGTGACAGCGTTCAAAGAACACACCTCGGCGAGATTCTGAGCCTTGTTCGGATCAAACCGCTGGGTCGACATCGTGTTAGTTTACGTCTGCGCGGCAAAAATAACAAACAAGGCTACGCTAGTCGTCGCGTGCGGTGTGGAATGAACGGTGTGGGTTATGGATATGCCTGAGATTGCATCACATGGTCTTCCCCCTGATTTGGGGTTAGGGTTAGGGTTACATGTGTTTACCTCATGCCTCCATTCCAACGAAGTTCTCCTACAATCGCCTTGCACAGCCAGGGCCAAGGATAGCATTATCATCTATGATTTCGCCTTCCCCTTGCTGTTTACACCCACACCAAAACGTTTCAACTTCTCGAAGTACTTCTGTACACGACTCGCAACTTGTCTTGGAGTCCGCCGCCCTCCCATGGCCTGCGATATTTTGGCCCACCTGCCACGAATGTGGATCAACTGACAGCAGGTGGCTCACAGAGGCACACACCTATTCCGTTCCCCGTCGGGGATCTCTTCCAATAGTCGTTCAAGAAGATGTTGCTCGGAAATAGACCATGCTTGCTTGTAAGTCTCAGATCTGATTTTGTCCGTCTCTGCGTTTACTTCCGATATAGACAACGGTTCCGTCTTCGGTTTATAGACCGCGTTGTCGATCTCCGCAACAACGTCACGACAGCGCTTACCGAGGCTTTGAGACGGCATCGGAGGAACGGAGCGAGGCGACGGCCCATTCTTGAGCTCCGTCAGCGCTGTCAGAGACTGTGACTGGAGTTTCAGAGATGGTTTACGTGTACGAGGTGACCGATCGGCGGTGTCCCGTCGAGGAACAATAATCTGACGGGTTCTCGGCAGGTTTGGCAGGTTGGCATATCGCGTCGCGTCTTCGAGAGTCACTGCACGAGGGCTGTCAACATCCAGAAGACCGTCCAGTGGCGTAGATAGACAAGGCTGTGGCGTCTCCATGCTCACGTCCACTTCTGCACTCTCATCCTCTATGTCATGTCGGACGAATACACCATTAGATCCTTCTTCTCCGAGTTTGCATCCGACAACCAAGTCCGTTTTATTCTTACGCTTCTTCAAATCACGAACCCTTGCGCGTGCACGTTCGCGTTTGCGAACAGCGGTCATAGATTCCTGGGTAACCGGCATCTGGTGTTCATCGTTTTCATCTTCGGAGAGAGAGGATGGTAATGTAAGAGAGGTGATGTGATTAAGGTCGTTTGACGACGATGAGTTAACGTGAGGATTAGAAGGGACCATAGGATTGGAAAACGCGACCATGTCAGCAGAAACAGACAAGGTTTCAAATACGGGGTCAAGAATGACTTTACGTGCGTCCTTGACGAATTTCTGAAGAACAGAGAGTGGGGAACACTGGGTATTGGATGGGACGGCTCGTCGAGTGTGATCAATTCGAGTTCGGATGGCGAGGGTGCGTAGGGGTGTGGCATCTGTAATCGGGAAAATGAGTAAGACAAGTGGTCAATTACGTTGTGGCAAACGCAGACCACATGATGAAAATACTTCCCAGTCGATCTTGGCTGGGAAGGACTGGGTTGGATGGTAATCCTGCAAGTCTGATATCCTTTCTTCAATCCCAAGCACTTGGGAGGTAGAAGCCCCGTTCTCCTGAGCAGGTTTCAGCGATGAGGCGGCTCAGTGCCGAAGAAAGTAGGATACCTGGAAATTGCTGCGATTCACGAGCTGCCCTGGGGACGCGAGAGCATCTACCTTGAGCTTTTTGAGCCTTTCGATATCCGCTTGTGTTCGTGCGAGCAAGGATTTCTGATACTGTAGGTAGGCAGAGAGCGCCTCAAGCCTGGCAGCTGGTACGCATGAGCCCCGCGAGGTGAACTGGGAGCACGTACGTCTCTGCGCGTCTTGACTCCATATACGACCGTTGCCCGTCGTCGTGGTCATGAAACAAGGCCAGTCGTCAACGTTGCCGCCAACGCCGACCTCGCCCCAGGCAAAATTTCTCCTAACGCAGTCGTGATTAGGGAGTTCCCCTTTTGGAAGGTTCTTCGCACACCCTTGTGAACTCGTACGGCTATCTCGCCGACGTCGTGCTCGTCGTCGCTCACAGCGAGCAAGCACAGAACTCATCGCTGCTCGCCGTGCAGCACGATGTCCATGCAGTCCCTCAACACGTCCTCAACGACCTCTCTGCCCTCCAGCATCGCAAATCTCAACGCCCTGTCCTCTCCAAAGCCCTCTCCAGAGTCCCTCCAACGCGTGCAGCAACGACGTCAGACCACTTCATCGGTGCCGCCGCCTGCGTCGCTGGGCCTGGTGCGGTTTTTTTAACGCGCGCAGCGAACGAACTGACGTCGCACAGCCAGAGCCCGTGTACGGACATCCACCTTCCCCGCGCGGGCCGCACTCGCCACTTCGTAACGACTTTATACCAAGAAGAAACTCACAAGAAAGCCATTCTGGTGACGACGATGACGACGACGACGACGACGATGCTAATCGCACGTGGGTGCGTAGCCAGTCCCCCACGGCCGCATCTGTGACCCAGTTCGCGGCCAATCTCGCCCATCGGATGGGCTCGTTCATCAGCCCTGCTCCAGGGAGTCGTGGCCTCCCATCCGATGCCGAGCTCGAGGCAGAAGCACAGCGGGAACGCGACCAAAGTCGGCGCGAGGCTGAACGGATACTTACTCGAGAAGCAGAAGAACGACGCGCGGTGGAAGAACGCATATTAGCCATGATGAATTCGGGCTCTCCACAATCATTGCCTCCCCCACGTGGTAGATCCAAGACCTTGCCCAACCCGCCCTCGCCGGCCTCGTCCGCCAAGGACGGTGCGACGGGCTGGTGGCAAGCTACAAAATCGCGGCTCACGCCCACCAAGGAAAAGGAGTCCCTCACACCCGCCCAGCAGGTGATCGAGGAGGCTAGATCCCGCTCCAGGGAGAGGGAAAAGGAAAAGAAAATCTCCAAGGGAAAGGACAAGGACTGGCCCGCGTCTACCTCGAGCAAGTATGCAGACCCTGCGTACCTCAATCTGAAGATTCCCCCCGGTGGTTCTACTCCCCGGGCCTCTCCTTCTCCTACATCACCTACTCCAGACAAGACACCAGTCAGGTTGTCACCTGCACTGGCGTCACAGCCCGTCAATCTCTCCCCGATCTCGCTCCAGCGGGGTACATCACCAGGTGGATCCCCTGCACGCGAACAGCCCCCCATGTATGCGTCGTTTACCCCATCTGGGACCCTAGATGTCCCTGGAACGCTGCTGACGATAGCTAAACGCTTTGAGAAACTCGAACGCTGGACTGTGTCCCACGTGCGTGCCCTCGAGGAGCGCATGGGGGACGTCGAGCGCTGGCTCGTCGATAGAGAGAACGAGCGCACCAAAGAAACGGAGCATGAAAAGGTGAACGAACAGGAGAAGGTCCCAGATCCCTCGGAAGGGGACATCGAGTCCATCAGAGACGACATCACAGAACTGCAGGGGCGCATTACCGAGCTAGGACGGGAAATGGCGCGTCTTGCGACCTCCCCTGCCGTCCTATCTACCAACACCGCCGTTCACGAATCTCCCGAGTTGCGTTCTGCTCCTCCAACTGAATCTATGATCGTGAGCACACACGAAACTTCGTTTAGCTCAACATCCTCCACTAGCCCACCAGGTAGTGGAATAAGTACCCCAGCAACGAATGTTTTTACGACACCCCGCCGTGCGCCTTCACTCACAGCCCGCGAGTCCACGAGTCCCCCTCTCGCCCGCGTTGGATCATCAAAAACTCCATCTAGATCAGGTACGCGCCTTCCTTACCCCACTGGAGACTACGCCAGCCCGAGCGACGTCATCTCCCCGACGCATACCCCCGCCGGCTCTCCTCCCACGGCTTCACGACCAACATCTATGGTCATCTCCGGCCTTCCTCCAATGTCTCCCCCACTTGAATTCACAGCACCACCTATGTCACCCCCGACGCGCGTGACGTCTCCCACTCCCAGCGGTCTTCCACCGCCACACGTTCTAAGTGCCAGACGGGGTAGCGTTAGTCCAACACCGCTATCCGGCGGACGGAAACGCTATACGGTTGCACTAGGAGGGCCCATCGTCGCCCCGCCCGAAGTGGAAGCTGAATACGAACTGGAGCGGGCAAAAGCGCTTATGGGCACTGCCTATTTCTCGACTACGACCGAGAGTAGCGAGGACGACGACGACGACTACGAGCGCAATGCCGAGACGGTCGGAAAAAAGAGTGCCGCACGGGCCGTGGCTGCGGTCAAGCTTGCGGGCGAGGAGACTGTCTCGATGAGCCCACGAGCGAGGTCGCAGTCGACGTACGGCGCATCGTCGTTGCAAAGCAATCAGGCTGCGCTGTTCAGACATCGTCTTCGATCGCAGTCAACAGACTTTCGGACGGACAATAGCAGTGCGAGCGGGGACCACCAGCCCAGTCGATTCGTCGATCCGCTCATTTTGCGGCGGCAGTCCAAGTCCAAGTCCGAGAAGAGCAGGGACAACAAGCCGCTCGTGGGTGCTGGAAGGAAGGTTCCCGTCGGCCAGCTGGTCGCGTATTTCGACTCAGAGAAGACTTGATCGTGATGCGCTACGACATACACGATACCTTTGAATTTCCTGTCATATCTTGACGTTGATTTGTGTTCAGTCTTCCAGCAGATCCATCGATTTATAGTGGTTTGCATAAATAATCAGCCTTCATCGTTACTTAAGTTTGTACTAGTTTATACGAACTGTTGATCGTGAACTCCTTCGACAGCTTCAGCGCCTCTGAGCCCTGAGGCGTGCTGTCATACATCAATTCTGGACCGGAGTAGCGTGTACCGCTGCATGAGATTCAACACTCTTTCCTCACGTTCAAGAAGGGGCTGTGAAGTAGCCTGGAAGGAATCGACCTGCTGGCTTCAGTTGTTCCCTAAGTTATTCCGTGGAATGATCGACGTCACATCTGAGGTTCACAACGAAAAGCATGCATACCAGTGGTCCAGACAGTGAATCGATGTCTGGGTAAGTATGAGTCGTCGATACTGGACATGAGCATGACAAGGGAAACAACAAAGACAGCAGCCACTAGAATTGTGATTACATCGCGTCCAACGCGAGGTCGTGTGTCGCCTAGAAAACATATTACTATAGGAGGCGAATGAGATACATCGGATACTAGAAAATTCCGAAACGACGCAATTTTGGAGACCTGGCAGGGGAGAACAAACGACGCAAACGCAACACCTGTAGTGCAGCGGAACAAGATGGTACTCTTCGAATAACTTCGGGGGTATCGTTCAGGATAGTGTCCTTCACAATTTCGGAGAGTAAACCAATGGTAGTGCTCACAGCTCGATGCTGGCTAGAAGGATCTTAGACGAACGCAAGAAAGTAAGAATGCAGAGACAAACATGAAATGTATTGCGAGCTTCGGTCGATTGACTTGTGTAAATCTCCATTTTATATACTCAATCGCTTTATTGGAGTCAGCCCCACCACCGTAATCAGGAAAATATCTTTCCATAGGTACCTAGCAGATATGAAACCACGAAAAAGTGACAGCGAAGTAACAGGTGTCCGCACCTTGGACAACTTGTCCTCGAACACATCGACATCCGTCAAGAGTAGTATGATGCTAGATGTGCGCGTGAACCAACGCGAGCGGACAATGGATGCAAAGACGGCAAAAGAATCATTCAAACGATTCTACATATGACATTAGTAATGATCAATCAAAAAAGATATAATATCTACCTGACAATTATCTTCTTGCAGCACATCATCATAGTCACTTAACGATGCACAGAAGAGGATGTAGGCCATGTCCTCAAAGCGATGCATCCACTTTGCAGGTGACCTTTGTTTACCTACATCTGTTATGGATACTCTAGCTTTGTCAGGAATTTATTGTGTACAACCAGGGAACATACTCGAGTGCACCCAAGTTAAGGCGAGTCTCCGTGACCTGTGATATGCTTTGTTGTGCTCGCAAAATATCACTGTCAGTGGGGAGATAACCGGGGGACCCAATTCTAATAATCTCCTTGAAGAAACTTACAATAATGAAATGAATGCGAGGGAGAATCGAGGTTAGGAATGGACTGACTATGTAGCGCTCTCACCAAGACCGAATTCTTTTTGACGGTCCATGACTCTTGATGACATTAGATGCTGCCATAACCGATGTATGGCTTCAGCAATTTCGGTAGAGAAAACAAACGAAGGGCTACACGGGACGTGATAGCCGAGGACTTGATCTGCTCTGGCCTATTGGAATGAGTGATGAACAATTCAGGATGGATATGATGGAAATATTACACGGTCCAGAGGGTCAGCATACTCAATACCCATGCTATGGATGGCACGAATGAGAGCTTGGGCACCGTCGAGACTATTTTTGTAGATTATGAAACGGTAGTGCAGCAGCTCATCGTTGGTCAAGCCAAGCTGAACTTTCATCTGTTTAACAATCATGGCACTCTCTGGAACGGTCCCTGGATAGACACGGAAATCGGCTTGTGCATGAGACGAAAGTACATGTGCATCCTGAAGAGAGGTGTACCTAACAGGAACATGTTGACTTTTCTTGACTCTGCCTCGATTTGACAGTCGATAGCATCAGACCTCGCTCTGCCTTCATTCCGGGTGGAAATGAGGGCACCCATCAACAATATGCAAGGACGTCGGGTATCACCAACACAAATCGAAGCAGAATACAATAACAAGGAGGAACCAGGTGACGCGAAACAGACATGCAATGAGCGTTTGTAACGAGGAATGACTGGATGTCACGGTAATGAGGCAGTGAAGCAGGCGGCCCCACTATCCGGAGCTTGCTAACTTAACGCCCGAACGTTCCTTCCAGGGGATTCTCGGCCGTGGTTGTGACTGCGTGAGCGAGTCAGTCCCACAAAACACTATCATGGAAAGCTCGGGTCCGAAGCACATGTCACCGAGGTGCTGTCAAGAAAGGCTGAGAACGAGAATAGGTACTATGCTAGCCCGACTGCGCATAGAATATCCATGTTACTCTACTACCGGAATGGCGGGCTGCCGGAGTGGCCCACATCCCGCGTTATTTATTTATTTATTTTGCACAAGTCGCCCATTAGTCAGCGTTCGTGGTTGGGTGGAACAGGTTTCCAAATATGGGAAATAAAGCTGTACGATGCCTCCTTCGTCGAAGAGACCCCTGCAAAGCTAATTCAAGTTAGCAAGCCGAGCCACGACATTCAGACGAACTTGTTCTCTTTCTTCCATCAGCATCTATCCATCGCATGCAAGCCCAGCCCGCGACAGGGCGTTCCCCAGGCATGCCCCCCGATAAATCCATTGCCAGACGAGCGACGGACGACGACGAAGCTCGTCCATATGTGATCGTGAGCGACATCGGCAAGGGAAGCTTTGCAACCGTGTACAAGGGGTACCACGAGGTACGTATCGCGCTGCCGTTTCCTTCTTATTAGCTCAAATTTCATTGGCGCCTATTAGGAAACCCACCAGACAGTCGCAATCAAATCCGTCCGCAGAGATATCCTCACTGCCAAGCTACTCGACAATCTGCAAAGCGAAATCGAAATCCTCAAGTCTTTATCTCACCGCCATATTACAAAACTTATTGACATTGTGGTATGTGGCATCTCATTCTCGTTGTAGGATATAGTTGGAACATACGCGGAGTCGCTATCGCCCGGACCTGAAGAATGTGTCCATTCTTCCGCTGTGATCTGGTCACGCCTGGCATTCCCCACTTTTCTTCCATAACAATCCACTTTTGTATTTCATACTCACAGGGCATTTCTCAGCGCGCGGAGCGGAATATATTCCTCATCATGGAATATTGCGCAGGTGGCGACCTCACTAATTACATTAAGAAGCGCGGTCGCGTCGATGGTCTTGAATATGCCCCAACACCCGGAGCTGCCTTGCAGTACTACCCCCATCCAAGGTCGGGTGGCCTTGATGAGGTAGTCGTTCGCAGCTTTCTGCGTCAACTAGGCATGTCTCTTTTCTCGTTGCACCATTGTTACGAGTGACATTCGTTTGAATAGCTCGAGCACTCAAATTCTTGCGAACTAGAAACCTTATCCATCGAGACATCAAGCCACAGGTAGACCTTACTTTCCTTTTCTCGAGCATTCAGACTCACTGAAGATAGAATTTGCTCCTGAACCCAGCTTCCCAGGAGGAACTGGCAAAAGGACATCCTATCGGTGTACCAATCCTGAAGGTTGCCGATTTTGGATTCGCTCGCTCTCTTCCCAAAGCTATGCTAGCAGAGACGCTTTGTGGCTCGCCGTAGGTCCCTATTTGGGCTGGAAATTAATGCAAAATTGAATATTAAGCTAGGTTGTACATGGCACCCGAGATTCTGCGATATGAGAAATATGACGCGAAAGCTGATCTTTGGAGTGTCGGGGCTGTATTATACGAGATGTGTGTAGGGAAACCCCCGTTTCGCGCGCAGAACCACGTCGAGCTCCTGAAGAAGATTGAACACTCTAAAGGTGTTAAGTTTCCGGACGAGGACCCTTCGCGTGCTACTCCGAATCATTCTGCTCCACACGCCACATCCTCAACAAAACCAGAAGAAATCCAGACCGTACCTCCTGATATCAAAGAGCTTATCCGAGTTCTTCTAAGACGTCGACCCGCGGAACGTGCTAGCTTCGAAGAATTCTTCAAAAGCGAAGCCCTCGCAAAATCCAAGTTCCCTCGCCCAGTCCCTGAACTTCCGTTGCGCACGACCACCGTTGCTACCGTTCCTAGTATGCGAACCGAAGAAGAAGACGATTCACCCATTGGAAAAATTCCAGAGCATCACAAAGTGATTCCTCCAGAGGTGTTGGACCCCAAGGCGATGATCCCACCCAGCAAATTCCATTTTCGGAGAAGGGACACGGTTTCGGAGGACACTCCCGTGGTGGCTGTTCCCGGCCCGTCTCGAAGGTAATATATCTGGGTATCCAGCTTCTCACTTATTAACGCTAATTTACCACCGGATAGCCCTACGTCATCGCGTGGTAAGGCATCCCCAAGCCCACTCGAACCTGCTCAAATCCGAATTGACGTGGAGCCTGACGCAGTCGCTCAAAACGACAAAGGTCGACCCATACCCAAGCCTTTATCTACTGAGGGGTCGGTCATTCCTGGTGAATCTGAAGAGGATGGAATCATCCGAAAGGAATACGTGCTTGTCGGTGATGTGCGTGCACTCGAGTTTAATCGTGCAATTGATGGTAGATTACTTCCTGTTCCGCTCGTTCATGCAGATCTCTTACTGGCGCATCCACAGAACTCAGCACAGCCCGTCGAAGGACTCCTCGTGAGCATCGTACCGCTGGATCTCCCCTTGCGGATGAAGCGTATCCCTTAGACCCTGTATCACCCTCGCCTCGCTCGAATTCCCCTCTAACCGCGCCGCTCCCCACGACCTACAACACCACGTTCCCACCCCCACCGCATCCTCTTGCTCCCCCTCTTTCTTCTTCCCCTTCTCGCATTGCCTCCAACGCTCTCAGTCGGGCGCTGTTACTCGCATCCCGTAAATTATTTGGAGTATCCACTCCAAAATCACCCATTTCCCCAGGCTCCGGTCATTATCATGTACCGCCATCGCCACGCCGACCACAAATTTTGCTAAGATCACCCACAAATGAAGATATGGACAGGAATGGTGTCCCTGCAGTCCGTGATCCGATAGAAGATGAGTTGCTTGCCGCACTGGAAGAGTTGGCCCAAAAGACGGACGTGTTGGCACACTGGGCGGATGAAATGTACGAAGCCGTGAAGGCGGTCCCTCAGAGTCAGCTCTTCTTCGGTTCCTTCACTGACTTTGTCGTGACTGACGCGTATGTTACAGAGCCCCTGCCTGATCCCACCAAGTTTGCACGTCGTGAAGGTGAAGCCGAGAAGCATGCCGAGCGACGGAGGAACGCAGATCAAGAAGCCGAATATACTGCTGTGACATCTGTTGCGGTGTACATGCTCTTGATGTCGTTCTCCCAAAAGGGAATTGACAAGCTACGAAATTACCAAGAGCATCTGCGCATGCGATATCCCGATGGGGATTTCGTGGTCAGCGCGGGCTTTGATGATGGTAAATGCCTTCTACTTGCATTTATCGAGTCCTATACTCACCTCTGTTCAGCACTTGCGTGGTTCAAAGAGCAGTTCATCAAGTGTAATGACCGTGCAGCGCTCGTGAAGACGTGGTTGCCCGTGCAATACGACGGCCCTAAGATATACCTCGATCAATTGGTTTACGATCGGGCACTTATGCTGGTTAGTCTTGTCTTCTTGATAGTGACGGTGTTGTTGATGTTGTGGGTTTACAGAGTCGAACAGCTGCCCGGAAAGAGTTGTTGGACCAGGCAACGAGTCCTGATGAATGTGAGAAGTTGTACGAAGAGTCTTTGTGGTGCCTTTACACTCTGCAAGACGATCTCCAACAAGATAACCCATTCATGGAAGAGGATCGAAATACGATCGCGACTTGTGAGTTCCCCTTTCCTTTCGATGTATGTGTCACTTACCTCTGGGCCTTTATGTAGGGATAACGAGGACCAAGCTCCGCCTTGTCCGATGTCGAGCTCGGATGGGCATGAATGATAGGGATCG
>JBBPKJ010000062.1:0-57920 GCA_038089195.1 Brasilioporus rufonigricans | reverse complement strand
GAAACATTCAATGAATTCTTTTATCGGTGAGCATACCTAGTGTCTTATTGCTTCCAGAAATTGATCCTCGTCTGGAATGGCAGCAAACTTAAACCAGATTCCCGGCCGATTCACTCACCTAACGACCCCACGGTCCTCGTCAGCGCAGCAGTCTTATGGCTTTTGAGACCGTTTTGGAGGCAACACGTCTGTGGATTAAAGGCCGCGATTTTACGATCGGACGCTTACTGGGGGATGCATATCGTGAGGAAGCGGAACGCTATGTTGGTGGGACGTTGGCAAATTTCCGGTTGGCGCCACAGGATTATCATCGGTTCCATGTGGATGGCGTGATCGGACGGATGACGGATATTTCAGGGGAATATTACACGGTCAACGTGCGTGTCGTCTTTTTGTATCGGCGTTGGTGTCGATTGACGATATGGTAAATAGCCTCAGGCGATTCGGAGCGCCCTCGACGTATATGGGGAGAATGTGCGCAAGATCGTGTCGATTGACATGGTAGTCTGCGTTGGTGCGATGATGGTAGGGAGCATCCACACGACTGTGCACGAGGGCAACACGTCATGCGCGGCGAAGAACTGGGGTATTTTGCATTTGGTGGGTGTCTGGCCTTTGGTCGGCACAGTCGGTTGATGGTGTTTACACGAATATTGCAGGAGGGTCGGCGATCGTGGCGTTGTTTGAAAAAGGGGAGGTGGAGTGGGATGAGGACCTGGTGGTGAACGGCCGTGCGTCGCTCGAGACGCTCGTGCGCGTGGGGATGGGAATTGGGCGGTGTCGGAGGGTGGCGGGCGGTGCGCATTGGCAGGCTCATAAGTAGTAAGTCATGACGGCAACGTCGGGAGGGTCATAACGACCACATCTTATTTTTCCTCGTTAACACGGACTAGAACATACCCTAGACGCTACGGTACAAATGCATAATCACCCGAGTATCACTGAATGACGAGGCATACTCTGAATGTTGCAACCAAGTGTCTCATTAGGGGGCTGTGTTGGTCGCGGGGTTATAAGGGGCTATACGATAATCATCTGGCATGTCAGTGCCAACCCCGCTTTGCATCGCCTTGTTACTTTCCTGAATCGTTTTAATTGCTGTAATCAGGTCGGGCTAACTCTCTCTCATCCTCCGCCATCTCTTTTGAGACAACATGTCT
Organism: Brasilioporus rufonigricans; assembly: GCA_038089195.1. NCBI lineage: Eukaryota > Fungi > Basidiomycota > Agaricomycetes > Boletales > Boletaceae > Brasilioporus > Brasilioporus rufonigricans. Next base: position 56,760 of record JBBPKJ010000062.1, on the reverse strand, counting down.
GGTTTATTCAACACTCTAGTGAGCCTGCATCCGAAAACTCATCCTTTGATCTCACCCCTAATCCTCTCCCAAGAGCGATCTCCATCAACAGCGCCGTGATGGCAGAAGAGGCGGCCACAACGATCGCGGCCGTCACAACCATGGATCACACCACGATCAGGATTCCTATCAGGCGAACGATGATGATCCACGCCGTCCCTCCTATCCATCCCAAGGTCAAGATCAAGGACGTGGCTATGCTCCACCTCCCGGGCCCCCCCCTTCGTCGTATGGTCAGCATTCCTACCAGCGGGACGACGACGATTATCGCCGTCCCCAGTCGTACGAATCGCAAGGTCAAGGACGCGGTTATGACAGTTATGCTCCGCCTTCCGGCCCTCCGCCTTCATCGTACGGCCAGCGTACCCCTCAGAGGGACGACGGCGACGATTTTCGCCGGAACCAGTCCTACCCATCTCAAGGCCAAGGCCAAGGACGTGATTATGGTGGTTATACTCCGCCGTCGGGTCCCCCACCCTCGGCACGCGGGACCGCTGGGTTCGCGTCCCAGGGTGGCCTCAATCGTGGCGATTTTGCATCGGATGCGGACATCGACCGAATGGTCGCTACTGGCGAGTTCAACGATAGGCAGACGTCCGGGCGCAAGGAATATGGCGCGGGATACGGAAGTGGTGGGCACGATGTGTCGACTGGGTGAGTCAAGCTGTGCATGGATGATTGTCTTTTTTTTTCCTCACTCGTCTCGTCATTTTAGACCGCGTCGGGCTCAGGGATACGATGAGCGTGCGAACGATTATGGGCGCTACGATGCACCCTCGGGGTACGTGCATCGATGTGGTCTCTGTTGGTGTTGACTGATGTGTGTTTATATCTGTAGGCCTCCGCCTGGTCGAGGTTATCAGGGCCAACAGGGTCATGAATCTGGTTATGGCGGGGGACCTGACCGTCCAAACCAGTATGGGTCGTCGCAGACACAAGGCCGCACTCAGTATGATTCGTCCCAGGGACCACCCTCTGACTATGGCAAAGGCAAGAGTAATGCACCCGCTGGTGGATTTAGCGCTTCTCGCGACGAGGAGAACAAGTACAGTTCGGGATATGGTGAGCGGACCAGCGATCGTAGTGAACCCCCACGCCGAGGTGAGGCAGCCAGTTACTATAACCAGCAGAGTAAGACGCACCTCGTAGTTGCATATCCGCGGTCTGATCATTGCCTCTAGGCCAAGGTAATGACCGATATGCACATTTGGCGGGATTAGCGCAGGAGGATGGGGGTGATGACCCTGAAGTGTATCGCCGCGCTACGCAGGGCCTGCACGAGAGGATTCAGGCGCAGCAGTCTCGCCCTCAGAGAAGGAATGACGAGGACGACGACTACAAGGCGCAGGTCGATGCGCATCGGAAAGCGTACGGGTGGGTAGAGCGCGGATGATGCAAGGATGCATTCGATTACTCACATGTTTGCTTGGATGACAGGGATGATGACCATGGACCGATGTCTGCTGATGCGATCGGGGCAGCTGCGGCAATGGAAGCCATTAAGCAGACCGCAGCTACGGCCAATGCGCCTGCAGGTGCATTCCAGGCAGGCAAGAGCGGAGGTCCATCGCCGAAGGGGGGAAAGGCAGCCCAAGATGATGAAGAGGAGGCAGGCACGGCTGCGCAACGTGCAGGTGCTTCGGGTGGATTGCAGGATAAACTGGTACGCGGTGCATGTGAACTGGTCACAAGTGTGGCTGATGCCAGAAAACGCAGATGGCCCTTGCCATGTCTCAGGCAGGAAAGCTGTTCGACAAGAAGAACGCAGGGTCGAGCGGCGAGGACAAGGCACAGAACAAGGCACAAGGTATGTACTATTTTGACACGACGGCGTACATGTGCTCTGAATGTGCTGCGCAGCGATGCAATCGGCGGCTGCGACGGCGATGCAGCTGTTTACAAAGTACAAGGCAGGAAAGCTTGACTCGGGAGACATGTCATCTGTTATGACGCTTGCCATGAAGATGTTGTGAAGAATGGTGGTTCTGTCAGTTTTCGTTCTCTCCAAGTGTACTATACAACTTGAACGTCGGTAGTTTCGAGTGAGGAACTCTTTCGGAGATTACAATTGCCTGTCGCCAAGAATAGAAGTCCTATTCCCGTGATCCGTGTGAATCCGTTGACAGGTCGGCTATAAATAGGCGGTATATAAACCCCGGCAAGAGGTCAAAAGTGCAATCTTTTTTTCCTCGCTTCGTCTTTACCTCGTTTTTCTTTGAGACATGTCTCGCTCCGCTCTTTCCGCTCTCGTCGTCGTCGCCATCACCGCTGGGTCAGCGCTTGCCCAAATCGACCCTGCCGACCCCAATCCCCTCGTCTCCAAGACCTACGCGTACCCTAGTGGCATCGCGAGTATTCCTCCCCTTGTCTGCTCTGGTCTAGCGCTCACCTTTTTTTGATGCTAGCCATACCAAGTAGACCCTGTTACCAGCGCTATCCGTGGTCCCCAGGTCGGCTACAATATTTGCAACTCGACGACCCAGAACCAGCAGTCTGAGTGTCAGACCGCCATCGAAAACAGCATTTCTGGTATGTCTATACCGACACTCCGAGCCATTTCTCATCCATCCACCAGACTTTTGCCTCTGGTCCGCTCCGACCCCTAACTCTAACATTGGTGATACCGAGGGAATTGTAGTCGCCTGGTGCAGCAAACCAGGTCACGGTACCCGTCTGATCCCAGCTGGCGCCCTCACCGGTGTCCAGGTTCTCCATACTAGCAAGTACATTCAATGGGCTGGTTTTATCAACCAGACCTTCGTCGACTTGGACCCTACTGACTATGGAGGAGAACTTGACCCTCACGGTGCTGACTTGGTTCGTCCTCATGCATGACATACCCAATTTCGTTCTCAGTTCCTTCTTAGCGCGGCAACCCTATCGGCGGTCTTGTGTACTCGACCGCCTTCAGCAGCGATAATTCCACTTACGAACAAGTCATTGATTGGAACCTGTAAGTCTTTACCTCGCTTTATATTCCCTTGCCCTGATCGGTGTTGCAGCTTCATGGGTGGAAACGCATTTTGCATCACCATATGTGATCCTGCGAGTTCTGGGACTGATCAGGATGCCTATTGTCAGAACAGATACGACCGTATAGGCTGCGCTTATAACATGCCCAACAACGCCCAGAATGGTGTTTTTGAAGTTTGTGATGCCGATCTCAAGACCCCAGTCGGAGTTTATGTTTCTGGAGGCGCTACGTTGACTTATACCCAGCCTGATTCTGGCAATGCTGCTCCACCTTACACTCCAGTGGTCCCCCAGTCTTCCAACTGCGTTACATATCAGTCTTCTGCTCTGTACACAGGTCTTCCGACGGCCAGCAGCGCTGCTGCTTCCACGACTGGTACTGGTACTGCTAAAGCCACGGGTGCTTCCTCTGCGGGTGCGCCTGGTGCAACTAGCACGAACGGTGCTCCTGCACTTGGTATCTCTTCCGTTGCCGGTATTCTCGGCACGCTCTTTGCCGTCGTCTTCCTCTCGTAAAATCCCCCGTATTCACTCCGTTGCACTGCTACATCTAGTCACCCACGCGAACATTGTCCGTACTGCTAGGTCTCGGCATGTTAACGTTGCTCCCTTGTATTGGTTTCTTGGAGATTTAGCATGGACTCCTTGCGTTCCTCCATTTAATTGTGCGTGTGTGGAACACTGGCACTATCCAGTCTCTTGAGTACATAATACCCTGTCGCATCGTACAATTACTCTACCATGGGATTTTAAAGGACATGCGTAGGATGGTGTGGTTTGTCATGTTATTACTCGTCTTCTGAATTGATAAGAATGACTGATGTGGGACTGGTCAACATTGTAATCTATATTCACCATTCTTTGGGAGTATGTATGTGGGTTTAACATGCCTTCTGAACCCAGCCCATTGAGGTTCAGCTAGCAGGAAAGCAAAGTCTTATTCTTATTGTCAGCACATACATTACTTGATGTGAGTCTTGCTCTAAGGTATGGGTAGCAGATACTACCAATCCCCAAATTGTTGAGCATTATCTGAGATCCTGTCATGTCCATCTGTCAGCAAGCACACCATTGATAGCCCTTGTTCCAACTTTGACTTTGCAAGTTACTGGCTTGCAAACCCAATGTGGCTATTTGGGGGTCATGAACGTGAATAATGACAAAGGAGAAAGCCTTACAAGCGAGGTAGCAACGAGTTTTAAACTCGATCTGGTTATCATCCAGATAAGGAATCTACCTCGTCTACAACCAGAGTCTAGATACAGCTTGTAAACATTAGAACCGGAATCCAGAACGACGCAAATTCGGGACTCTAATGGAACACAGATAGCAGTCGAGTCCCATGCTCCAGATCTTCTCATTCCGGGTAACCAGACTCGAGATAAGCTCTGGATTTACGATGTATCTCGTTTCTCGAAGTCCCATTGCACTCGGATTTGCATCCAGATAGATTATAGTTAGGTAGCTATGTGTGTAGATGTGGATCCGCCCAGGATCCCCCCATGGGCTCGGGATACCTCCCCTGCCTCTACACAAAATCCCCTCCCGTCCTCGACCCAATAAGTACTCTCAACCCTCAACGTGATGAATCATTTTCCGCTTTGTCCAGACGGAGCCTCTAATGTTGACTGAGGAAGTAGTATGCCACAACCCCGAGGCGGGGAACGTCTTTCACTGCCCACAGGTCGTTCCCAAGAAAATTTGCTTGGGGGGAATGGTCGTGAGACGGACTTTGCGTCGGGAATGCTAAATCAACAGACGGTACGTTAGACTTGGGCTAAAGGAAGAAAACTCAGACTCACAACCTTCAACAGACACCCGGACAGCGACTTGGGATGTTGCCACCCATGCAGATGGATCGATTTCAAGACACATCACTGCTATTTGGCAACCAGAGACATGATTTATCGTAAGCTTACGTGGCCCTTTGAGCGTTGGGGAGTAACTCACGATCTTTTGGTTATGATAATCTTCGGCTCCCACAGTGAATCCACGTCACGTTCACACTCTGTTGGACTCGAGCATCACGGTGGTCATACTCCTTTGCTTGACTACGCTAGAGGATATTCAGTTCCACTGACATCCCACCATCAGCTGAACTATCAGGGCTCACCACATCAAACCGACACCTTGTTGTCTCGATCGTCACAAAACGTCCTTCAGCTCCTTCTTCAAGAAATGCAGAAGATAAATACTCGCATATCTGAAATAGAATCAACGAATGCGAATATTCTAATCAAGAACAACTCACCAGTCATGCGCAAGCCAATGAAGCACATTTTCGTCGCCTTGAAGAACACGTTGCCTTGATATCCGCTCAGGCAAACAGCAGCACGACTAAAAAAAGTGGAAATCCTTCAAAGAACATCTCGAATCAGCATCCAAAGCTCAAGGTAAGTAAACACCTACCTCTGATGAGCAGTGGCACTGAACTCTATCTTCTAGGCCATCCTTCACCCACTTTTCTTTGAGTTGATGGGTATCGTCAGAGCTGGAAACCAGACGTTGTTCATGAATCAACTCGTCAGCTTAGGCCACTTGCCAGATGACCAAGCTTTCACTGCCGTTCAACGTGAGGGATCCCCTGATTGATGGCAGCGATCGTTGCTAAAATAGCCGAGTCGGACTCGGATTCCATCACACTCGAGCCATCTGTATGCAGAGATGACTTGGTGACTGGACTACTGAGAAATCACAAAAAATACCATCTTCTTTTACGGGAGCGGCAGACGTTTGAAATGCATGCTGCGTTTTTTCTCCGTCGGATACAGGTTTCTCGGACAAGATGAGGGTAGGTGAGGACCGAAGTTCAATAGTCTACATATATCAATATTACTACTAGTTGTTTTGATTGCGAAAGGGTGCACTTACCAGAGGGCCTGGAAACTCTGGCGCGTACGTGAACCGGTATATTTCATGGTGTTTGAGGGGTACCTCTATGCATATCTTATTCTCGAAAAGCCCTGCAAGAAGGTCGTCCGAAGGCATGTGAAGTGAGTGGGTACTAGGTGAGCAAGTACTAAGTGAGCAAGTAGGAAGACTTAGCGAAAAAAAGTCCAAAGCAAACACATACACATCCGTGGATCTGGTTAATAGTGATAACTGGATGGAGTTCACGTAGGGATTCTGGGTGTATCTGGAGAGCTCCAGTTTGAGAAATAGAGGCACAAACTCGATATGGTTGCTATCCGGTTATAGTTGGCAGAGGTTGAAACTTTTGCTCGTGAACAGCCTCTCCGGATTGCATCTGGATAGGTGGTCTTGCTCCGGATGATTCAGTTATCAACGCTATCTCAGTACGGTTACAATCCAGTTATAAACTCGTTTCCGCAGTGATTGGTGACACGACCATCGAATATTGTCCCGATTCCTTGCAACGAGTACTTGAGCACCGAAGACGCCGAGCCAATTACCCAAGATGGTAATTGACTTTTCCAAACGGCGATGGTCTCCATACCTCGATTGGCGTGACCAAAAACCTCCGAGTGGTGGTACGTACAAAGATAACAGCGTTCCTGCGGAGGTCTCCGTCGGCAACAATGACCCTAGTGCTGCTTACTTATCACTTTCTTAACCATATTCATCATGCGTACGTCACCGCGTCACCCTCGCCACTGTTTCTCTCTCTTCTATCGTTTTCCCTTATCATCCTCTTGAGTGTTGGTTCATCGGGCATCGATCACAATGTCTTTCGACTCTCGGAGCATTTTTGGCATCATCGTTGCCGCGGGTACTCTCACGTTCCTTTTCTTCTCTTGGTCTCGCCTGCGCCACGCTACTGGCGATAAGTCCGTCCGGAAGAACTCTTATAGATTTCCTCCCAGTCCGCCGATAGATGCCATCTCGGGACATCGTCTTCCAGCGAAAAAGTCTGTTTTCTTTCATTTCGTGTCATTAACCGTGTACCCCGTATACCAACGTATCACTCTTTCACAGTCCATTTCTCACGATTGCATTCTGGATCGAGCAGTATGGACCACTCATCTCTCTCAGAGAGGGCACACACCACTATATCATCATTGGACGTTACAAGGCATGTGTGTTTGTGTGCGCGTAGCATAAATCAAGCCCAGTGGACCTGACAGAGTACCAGGCAGCCATGGATATCATGGAGAAACAAGGTGCAATGTTGGCCGATCGACCCCGGCTTGTGGCCAGTGGCGAACTGTTGGCTCGTGGTTTGCGATTACTGCTCACACCTGCCGGAGAACGGGTGACACGGATGCGAAAGTAAGTACGGCTCAGCTTAGCTATCATCGGTCGTTGACGGGCTTCGTACCAGGGCTGTTCACACACACTTCCAACCAAGGGCTACACGGACGTACGAATCATTACAGGTGTCGTATGCTAAAAGGACTGTTCTGAGCCTGCTAGAAAGCCCAGAGCAATATCAGACCCATGCGCGCACGTATGTTCATTATTCCTTTTCAGACGTGTACTTTCGATCTCTGTAGATACTCGGCCTCCGTCATTCTCAAGCTTACATACGGGAAAAATACAGCGACACATGCGTCCGACCCTGACGTGTTACAATCCCGGAAATCACTTCTGAGGCTTATAAAGACGATGCGCCCCGGCGCTTACCTCGTGGACAGTTTTCCTTGGTTGAAATACCTACCGTGGTATGGACGTGAGTTACGACAAGGATTCATCGAGGATCACGCCTTGTACCATCGTCAGCTGGGTGCAGTCAAACGACAGATGGTAGGCCCTGGACCTGTTGTCGGTGGTCATGCATCGAAAACATCGTTCGTAGAACGATCCCGATTTGGGCCCGTCATTTGCAAAGTTCCTTCTCGCGCGGGAAATTGATTTTGGTCTCGACGAGGACGAGATGGCGTTCCTTGCCGGTGCCGTGTTTACTGCTGGCGCGGACACCGTATGTTGTCTCATCTTGCCATGGTTGTCAACCCTTACGGTACAGTTAGACAGCATTCGCGCTTTGCATTGCCATGACGGCCGCTTCTCGCTATCCTGATGCACAAGCGGCAGTGCACGCTGAACTGGATTCTGTTGTTGGGAATGACCGCAGTCCGTCTTCCTGTATCCATCAGAGGGGATCTGATCTCACCACGGATGCTTGCAGTACCTACATTCGATGACGAGGAGTCCCTACCCGTACTTCGTGCGTTTATTCTCGAATCGATGCGATGGAGACCTATTGCGCCTCTTGGTAAGCTCCCGGCTTTGGTCTTCAATCCGGCATGCGGTCACCGCGCTATACAGGTACTCCTCACCGCGCCACGGAAGATATTATTTGGGTGCGTGTCGTTTCTAACTCCACCGTTACCACGCCCTCAGCTGTTCCCAGGGCGATTACTGTATACCCGCCGGAACGACTGTGTATGGGAATCACTGGTGGGTGTACTTTCTCACGTGAAGTTGTCTGGCAATGCTAGACAGGTTTTAAAAGGGCCATATCTCGCGATCCGGATATTTTCCCCAACCCAGACGCATTTAACTTAAGGCGATGGTTGACCTCCGAGGGAAACTTGAGAAACGATCTCAAGTTTCCTTCCTTTGGTTTTAGCAGACGGTGAGAGTTCTTTGTATGCATTAGCAGCGTTGCTGACCACAGATCACTCAGCGTGTGTCCAGGACAACACTTTGCCACCAAGCAAGTCTATTCGTTCCTCGGATAAAATATTGTAGAACTAACGGACGGAATGATGCTTGCACAGGTCTCTTTTTATCAGCATCGTCCTCGTCCTCTGGTCGTTCCATATCTGCGTAGACGAGTCCAAGCCGGTTGATGACATGGCATTTATGCTACTTGGCGGTTCGTGCGATGGTGGTCTCATTTTCGACCCTCGGATGGCCAAGGAGAAGTTGAAGATGATTATAGAACAATAAGTTACCGCGGAGATTTCGGGGAGATAGTGTCATTACTTTTCATTCACCCGAGATGGCTTTTGATCGTTCAACGTTCAATTTCTGCTTGGGAGCCTATGTGTATAGTGTACTAGTATTATTCTCAGGTTATGCTACAGCCCTTTCGATGACATCTACTTGAGACGTTCGTTTAATCCGAAGAAGCCAGCTATGAAAGCCAGAAGGTAAGTAACAAACCCTGCATCATGCAGTGACGTCGAGTACATTCTTGCCCAGCTACGACATGAGGTATAATACCAACAGCATGCAGACATCAAAGGAAGTAATAACACGTCCAGTCAACCCAAAATCTTTCTCCGTGTGCTGTTAGCGCTCGCCACGGCCATGGGATTCATACAGTTCTACTTACTCAGTTTTTCCGCCTCGGCACCCTCTCGTACGCGTTCACGTCTGGGCCCGGCTGCGGCTGGTGTACAGTCTCGCCTTGTCCTTCTCTTCGGACTGTGTTGTGTCCGCAGCCATGCCTATGAGATGTATGACGACAACGCCTCGCCGGACGGGCCTGGTCGTCGCCATAGCGCCACCCTCCTCCCTCGTCCGATTCCGAGTCGGATGAGGACGCAGACTCCGACTCGGAAGACGACTCGTCGAACCGCCTTGGCTTATGGTAAATACAACAAACTGACGTGCGAACGGGGTGGCAAGTCATCAGATTGCATCAGCACACGCCTGTGCACGTGCGCAAACGCGCGCGAACGAAACACGCACTCTTGGACTTTTTCTTGCCGCATCCTTCGTTGTCGACGACGTCTGCGTCCCAAGCAACGTGCTGGCGCGTGCGCCGTTGGACACCGCGGAGCTTGAGGACGCCGATGGTCGAGTTCGAGTTGGGTTCTTCTGAGGGACCAGCTTGGCCACCGAAGGCGTCATCTGAATCGTCCCCTGGGCGGGGTTGGGCATCCCGAAGTGTGATCGTGCGGGATCCGTCGGAAGGCGCCGACGTCTGTGGTCTGTGTTGCGTCGCAGTAGTCATTCACAGATCTCGGGCAAGTGGTGGGGTTATGACGACGTTTCACACTGGCAGCCGCGGAACGTTCTCATTAGTCAGCTAAGATATATTAAATTCGAGAATGCATGAACGTTCGAGAATCTCTATCGTTTATTGATAGCCACGGTTTCTAGTGTTACAAAGCATGGGTATGCATATGTATGGTTACAGTACAAAGCTGTTGTCCGAAACGATAACGATAAAAGGGTGATGCAAACAACGATCGACGTTGGAACAATGTCGGAAAAGCGCGGTAGAAAGACAAAGGAGTGCGCTCAATGATAACAAAAAGTGGGGCGGATTTACCCGTAGACCACCCTGTTCACATCATACGTGAGCTCGAACAAAAGGTGGCGTGAGACGAACAACAACGTACCCCCTAGCTGTCGTCGATATGGGTTTAAAATCCGTTCGTCCGGATTTGACAAAGTGACGAAGGACTTCCGACCAGTCATCCCTTGGATCCCAAGTGATCTTGCTCGGTGGGTCAACTTCCACAGGCATCACTTGGCTGATGCCAGCACATTGCACCAAGATGACCAGTGTTCCGATGCCACCGCTTCGGCGACATCGCTCCTCTCTCCGATCAATATCTGCGGCAACGAGTGGATCGTGGCTGGTCACATATGACCTTGACACGATGTGCGTCCCTGCCACTGAGAATCTGGAGAAATCCGAACGTGTGAGCAGTGAAAACACGAGGCTCGGGAACTAGACAACGGACCGGAAGCGCGCCTCTGCATGGGGATCATAATTCAGTTCGATCAAAAGGGCGTTCTGTCGGATGTTGGCAGGTAGCCGTTTCAGTTGAAGTGCTTGAAATCCTGCCCATCCCAGCAATGACGAGTGCGTCGAAGTGAATTTGCGCAGATGTTTGACCAAGTTTTCGTCAGGGGGTGCAGCACTCATGGCGTGCTGTTTTGCCCCTGAAACTTGCGCGGCCGTATGCTGGCAAATTGTCTTGTGAGAAGGCCAGTGCGATCTCTGGCACTCGAGAGACTAGGATGGTATGAGTACAGGGAAGCTGTATCGTGCTCGTGATAAATAACGTACGCAGTATTGAGTCGTCATCTGGGTGGCGCTTGGTCAGATATGGATCGCATGCGATCATATCGCAAGAGGAAACTCACGCAGCCACCACAGTAGCGGAATTTCTGCACCGATGGGTTCTCAACTGCACCGCAGGTATCACAGATGCGGTACCCACGTTGCTTTGGAGCGGCATGAGTGGGGGGAGAGTAATAGTTGGCTGCAGCGGGCGCCATTTAGTCAGATGAGGTGTCGTTAGATTGCGAATGACTCGTGGAGATTGATATCGAACCCCTGCCATCGTCCTGAGTGTTTTATAGCTGGGGAGAGTGATCGCTGTGCCCATCTTGGGCCACCCGCCAAGAAGCCCATCTGAGACCACGGGTGGAGAACAAAAAGGCCACCCGAAAGCTTTTTTGTTTCAACGGAGACTGAAGCAAAACACGGCAAAGTCTTTTGTGTCGGTAGTGAGGGACTACATTACAGAAGGTCACAGACAAACAGATACGTGACTTCTTGAAAGCAGAACACAATAAAGGAGGGAGAAACAGGGAAGATACAATTAGACGAAAAAGGAAACGAAGTGGGGCAAGACACTTTCTCCGATCCCACGTCGCACGCTGCCGGCACACTCTAATTGTTCAGCAATTGTTGGCCAGCTGGTTCATTGCTTTCCCACTGGCAGACCTATTATCTTCATCATGATGAGATGATGCCGGATCTATGGCCCAACGCGCTGTTTCATGACATGGCTGTTCAGTGAAATTTTAATCTTGCGCCCGCCCGAATCGAGGAACCTCAAAGAAGATTGCACTCCCGATTTCGGATCGTTGGAGTCGGTGCATATCCGCTGTCGATATACCCTGGGTCCTGCTCCCGAGAATAGCCTATCTCGTCCCATCTCACAGAGTTGTGGCGTTTGTTTTATTGTTAGCCTGGCTGTGCGTGTTAAACCTTATCCACCGCGCCATGAAGCTCGTCCTGTGGTTCTCACCTACGCTCACCCTTCACCTGTAACTTCTCCGTGATGAGATGGATTCTTCCGTGGGGCATACAACCTTCCCTTCCGAGAAAACAGAGATCATGTAACCCTCTGTCTCAACACCATATTCATTTCGCCTTTCGTTTCGACATGGAACGTCATGGTGCGTCAAGGATCGACATATAGTCAATTGTTGATTGCTCGTAGAAAGTTTACATACCGAAGCACACTTACCTTCTTACGCTAAAGCGCTAATCTCAACGTGACCCTCATCTGTAAGACATTCCCGATCGATTTCCCAAAGCAAGTCATCTCTGTCCGCGTAGGAACGGGAAGCACATCAGTACGATCGACGTCAAAGCTCGGGGTCCTAAATTGAATTGATCACCGTCGAAATCCGATCGACAATAGAGAGCCACGCGCGTTGGCTGTGCGGCGAGGTGCCTTGTCCAATTGTTCTGCGACGAGACAAGAAGTATATATATTTACTTCGACCCGTGAGTTGCATCACACTTTCATCTTTCCTTACTTCGACACCTCTTCTGTGGTGGCATCCGCAGTGTTCTCGGCGGCGGTTCTGCACGTGGCAAGATTTTGCGTGGAGAGAAGGAATTTACAGCGGCACCATTCCGATTCACAGTGACGCAAATATTAACATCACTGGTTGCTCTGTTACTTGGACCCATCTTCGTGCAGGACATATGTGGCCCTTGTGTTGGGCGTATCCGGAATAACATGTCGCTTGGATGTATCGAAATCAACAGAACATTAGGGAGCGCACCGTCACAATTTAGTCGATCAAGAGACTAGGGAGCATATTAAGAACGTGTTATCATAACGGGTGGATCCATGAGTGGGTGGTGGTCGCTCTTGGGAGTTAGCACCACGACTGGAGTAGCGATACCTGTTCAACTTGTGATTAGTTGTCGATGAAATAGCTGGATGGTGCTGTGCTTCAGTGGTTCCTTTCGAACAGAGCGGAGGTGAGCTAATCAGAGAGGCGGCGCAGTGATGTTTACTGAAGTTGTGGATGGACCAAGTCATGTGATGTGGGACACTTTCAGTCGTTCTTGCCAGGTTAAACTGAAATACTGAACCGTGAAACTTTTTCCGTGAAGTATGTGCACAATTGCTGTTGTATAAGACATGGATGCAAGACGACTCGGAGCGGATGACATGTCCAAGGCACGAATAACACAGCCACTTCATGATTACGTATTCCCATAGAGAACGAGTCTCAAAAGGGTTCAGATAGTCACGATCACAGATGAGTTGTTGATTATTCGATGCAACAGTAGCTTTATAAGCGGGCCTTCTCAGAGGTTCTGTTCTTTCCCCCTCTCCCATTGACTAGAAAACTACCGGGTTTACCATCGAACCATGTCGAGTCCACTGCCTCCTGACCATTTCCTCAGCCAGCCTCGTCCAGACTTTGTCATCGGTGGAGTGGATGGTTTTGTTGACACAACCACTCTTGCCGCACACGATTTCGATGTTGATACACGAACTGGCTTCATGCCTCCTGATCCACCAATTAGTCGTCTTCCAATCGAATGGGAACCATGGGAGATGATCCTTGACCAAGCTATGTCGATGCGACTGCAGCTTGCGGTGAAGCCGACTTTAACTGAAGAGGAGGTTGCGCGCTCTGCCTCATGGCGAGAAGGCGTGTACCAAAACGTGAGCTTTCCTATTCTAACCCGCCCATGATTACCGTCCTTACTTCTCTTTTACTTTCTCGAATGTCACCACTCGCCCTGTGCATGTGAACCTTGACTTACTTCATCTAGTTACCCATGCTTTCAACAAGGGGCCTCACATCATCTGAGCTGTTACTTCGGCGAGCTCATCATGTGCTCAGCTTCATCATGCACATGTACATTCACACACTCCCACTGGACGCTGACATTCGCATCCCACCCAATATTTCCATCCCCCTCCTTGAAGTTGCGGCGCATCTCAGACTCCCACCTGTTGCAACGTATTCGGACACCGTACTCTATAATTGGGCTCCGAAGTCTCCCATGAACGAGACGACTCCTCCCGCGCTCGATAACCTTCGCAGTCAGGACCTCTTCACGGGTACAAACGACGAGCAAGAATTTTACCTTGCCTCCGCCCGCATCGAGATCAAGGGTGTGGAAGCCCTGGAACTCATGCGTGCCACAATGGACGAAATGTTCATCGGAGATGAGATTGCTGTGCGGCGGATTACGGGATACCTGCACCAACTCGCGTCTGTCGTCGACAACCTAACGAAAATTCTGCTGGACGTCAGGAGAGGTTGCGATACAGAGTTCTTTTATCACAGCATTCGACCTTGGTTCCGTGGCGAGGACTCTGATCCGATGCACAGGAAATGGGTTTTCGAGGGACTTGATGGACGTCCGGAGATAGCACCACCAACGGACTTGTCCGGGCCGAGTGCTGGCCAGAGCGCCCTAATCCATGCCCTTGATATTTTTCTCGGCTTAGACGATGACAATGTTGGTGAAGACACAATAGAAGATAATAGACGGATGTTACTGCGGCGAATGCAAATCTACATGCCAAGGCATCACCGTAACTTCCTGCGCCATCTAACCACCAATCCGAGGCCTTTACGGAACCTGGTGATCGATGGTGCTCCAAAGCTGGTAGAGGCGTATAATGACGCGGTGAAGGCTGTCAAACAGTTTAGAGATGCGCATATTCGTATTGTTGCGCTATATATCATCGGACCAGCGAGTCGGGAGAGAAAGGCAACGAAGGTAGATGAAGCGGGGTTCACGGAGAAGAGGCCGCCATTAACGGGTACTGGAGGAACACGTTTGATCCAGTTTTTGAAGGGAGTGAGGGACAAGACTGCAGAGGCCGAGGTTAGCGCTCGTGAAAATCAATACCATTGCTAGTGGGACTGTACTCTCCAGGGCCGAATGAAGGCCATTTTTGCCTTGGCGCAATGATCGCAGCACTCTTCGGCTTAGGCGGGAGGTTCCAGAACCGTGAAGACGCATTGCGGAATCAAAACACCCACCATCAAAACACTCACCTGCCGAGTGTTCCACTTTTCACACACTATGTGATTCCTGCACTGATGCTCGTATGCGTGGACGTTTTCTGCGAGAAAATCCGGTGAGACGAGCATTTCAAAGTCCCTCGGCCTCTGACTGAGTCCTCCTGCTTAGCTCCTACCAGTAGTAATGGTTACATGGATTTACGTTGAGCCAGCGTTTTAGAAGATTCAGCTCGCTGCGAAAGAATGGAGGGGCTAAAGTGTCTTAGCCGAATCGTTGGGAAAGGGGATGAATCGAAGCACGACATTTGAACGTCTTCCTGAGTACCAGGGTCGCGGTTGGAGCCTACAGAGCCTCGGGCGCGGACAAGTATAGCACGTTCGGGCTGTAGAATTTTCACCGTCGGAATGATGTCCAAAATGTACTCACCTAGGAATGATATTCCAATGGGGATTTGTGGGCATATCTCATCCGTTCCCATGCAAGTGACCAGACCGAAGCATCACCAACGAGATTATGGGAAAGTGAACAAGATAATGATGGTGTCATGCTTCACTGCATGAGACTGATAGTAGTACAAGCCATTTCAATGGGTTCCGCACCAGTTGGCAATGACCACCGATCGAATTGCTTCGACTGTCACTATCCCGCAGAGCAGACAAGTGTAGCACTTCGCGCGAACCCTCCTGGAGCTCCTAGTCCTGGTGAACTTTTCTGCGCCTTGAGAATTACTCCGATTCGTTGATCATGGAATACATGGACGTCTCACCATTCGTCCAAAGAGCATCTCCATGACTTGATCCGCGGCATTACTCCGTCGTCAGACTGTTGGAACTGGCATTACATGATACGTATGGATTCTAGTGCAATGACCACCTGCTCTCAGTAGGATCATTTGATAGCATTAATACAGGCGTGCGAGTGACTCACTTATGTTTAGGAACTGTTCTTTATCACATGTGTGAATTTGCGACATTGTTGCCATTACAAGTTTTACTACATCAGCAAACCATCCCTTGTATTGACAGAGCTGTACACACTTGTATAGCCACTAAGGAAAGGTACCTTTGTAATACAGATCTGTAGAGGAATAGGGGAAAAATAGGGGAAATGGAACACAACATTTTCTGTTTTTTTTTTTAGAACAAAGTTTTCATGAATACCAACTTCTGGGCAAATTTTTGAAGGCATAGCTTGAAGTGTTGTTGTGTAGCATGCAAAGCAAGCTTGGCCAGAAATCTTTCCCACGGGTTGTTTTGCTGATGTATGTCGTCACAGTTGACCATCTATTGGCGCTTTTTTTTACAGACGTTGATCGTGCTGACAGACTCGGACTTGCTGTTACTACCTTACTGTAACGACTAGACCGCCGCGTATTGGATACTGGGATCTAAGTAATGAAGGAAATGTGCACTCGATCGAATAGGGGCGCGCGACTAGACAGAACAGCTCAGTCGTGCGCGTGATGCAACGGACTGAGGCGTTCGAGTACGAAAAGGTACATCTTATATACGAAGAAATCCATACTAGCTAAAAGGGATTATCAGGAGCTCGACGAGCTCCGTGTACGCGAGACACAGGTATACGATAAATGGTAAGTACGCGGTAGGTAGAATGGAATGGTCCATACGGTCTGCAATACGCGGGGAATGGAGCGCGTTGGCTCACACGTGCACCGGTGATTGCTCGGGCCGGTCGTGGCTGTGGCTGCGTGCGCGCTTGCCAATTCAACAAGTAACCCGGTACAGAGTAGTTATACTTACCCAAGAACGAAGTGGAAACCAAATAAAAAGCGCTGGCAGTCGATGCTGTGAGGCGGCAACACTAAGATAGGCAGAAACAGAACATGAACGAGCAATATATTGCGAGAGAGAGCGAAGGAAAGGAAGAAAACAGGATGGTCGTCAAAGCTACGCAACGACCCTATATATACTGCAAGGAACGCTAGCTCGTGATATCGACGACGTGGAAAGGAACACCGTCTGAGTGGGGCCGATCGGAAGTGCTGAGTGAAGCCGATTGGGAATGCTGCAAGGGAATACGGCGAGGGAATACGGCGATCGGCTTACACCATTGTCAAGTTGATTCATCATGACTAGCTCGCTGTGATCATAGCAACGTGAAAAGACAACCGCGACTCGCCCTAATGTGTATAAGGGTGACTTCTGTATGGTATTGTCCCTGAGCACACCGTTCTAGACGATCTGGCAGTGCCACGTGGATATAGCCAAGCTCAAGGCTACATACGACACACAATACCTGGCAACGACGACTAGAGCTACAAAATACCCTCGTACATACTCAGACCAACTCATGGGCTCGATGACGGTAGAGGCTGTGCAGAAACATAAGGACGTCCAGCGCTTCCCCTTCCACGTCCCCTGTATCCCCCACGTCCCCGACCTCCGCGATCAATTCCCGGATTGAACCCTCTCCCTCGCCCAAAGTTATTGAAGCCTCCACGAGGGAACTCTCCTTGGCCATATGATCTACTACTCCGCACAGACGGATTGAGGCGGTGGGTTGTGCCAGTAGCCTCTCCGTCTTGGTTGTGGGCACTAGGGCCCGATGCATCAAGTTGGCTATGGTCAGGAGATGACTGGTTCGGGACCGTTGTTGCGGCATGACCATTTGGCGGTCCTCTTCTTCGTCCGTGGGAAGAACCTTCTCGGTTGCCATATCCATCAGCTGTGTGGCTCGGCCCTGGTGCTACTGACTGCTCTGCGGGTGCCGGTGTACCTCCTACTGCTGCGTATGACCCCCTCGGTCTGCGCCCGTCTGGGAAACCTGCACCATGACCCCGGTTGGGATTCGCCATAATAGCGATAGGTGCAGACGGTCGTCTAAGTCCATAGTTAACACCACAATCTTCCTCAGATGTATTGTGTACATGCCTTTGAGGAGCCGGTCGGAATCCGGCTGCAGCTGGCTGGCCAGGACCCGGCCGGATAGTAGGGTAGGGTCCAGCACGGGGATTAAAGGGCACGTTCAAGCGCGGTGGGGGCGCCGACTTCGGCTGCGTTGAAGCTATGAACTGTGGATCACTCAAGTTCAAACACGAGTTGAACTGCACTGTCGATCCACGGTATGGGGAACACCTGCAAGATGATTCAATAAGAGACGAGTTCAGAGACAAGACTTAATAATAACTGTTCTAAGTACCTATCGCCAAGAGTGACTCCTGCCATGAAAGCGACATCCCAGACGACGTCCAGTGATTTCGAGTTGAGCCCAATGATGACACCCTTTGCGGATAGCGGTACGCCTCCGGAATCCTGTACCATTGTCACGCGATCACCAAGCGCGAAGCGTTGATTCTGTAGCCTGTAGATCGCATGCGCAGGTTTGAGGACAGCATGTCGTGGGATATTCTTAACTATCGCCTTTTTGATTGCTGTCGTCGATCTGTTTTCATTGATGCCATTCGCATACTCTTCAATTTCTCGCACGGTTTCTTTCCTGAGCTGGTCAGAAAAGAGAGAGACGGGCTCGAACTCGCGGACGCCTTTTGATTTTAGCCAGGCTTTTACCTCCTTGACGCGAACGTCCGCATTTTCGGTGAAAATGTCAGTTGCGTGAATCATGTCTGAAGGACGCCTCAGTTCATGCAGAGCGAGAGGGGAGTCGGGCAAGAGTGTTTACCATCTCCATTTCGATCAAGCACCCGAAATACTTCGGGAAACTTCTCCTAAAACGTGCAACGTAAGTAAGGCCAGTCGGATGTTAGTGTGTGAAGTATTACTTTGTACTCGCGTATTAGATCGACTGTTTTTTCACTGAACTCCCAATGTCGTCCCTCCTTCCTAGAATAGTCAATCACTTTCAAGCTTTTCGCTTCAAACTTGAGACTGAGTCCCAAGTTGTTCTTCGAAGAGTCGGAGGTCAACACCATGAAACTGGATGTGATCTTGGACAATGCTCGGCCAGAGATACCAAGTATACTGGCGACTTTGAAGGAGGCGTAGTATTGCTGAGAAACGCGATTCTGCACAATCGCTTTAAAGTTGTCGTTCTCCGTCTTGTCCGAGGGGAAGAACTACCGTCGATCTGTCAAGTCAAAAGAAATGAACGATGATGGGTCGTCACGCACAGCAAGGACTACAGATAAAGTGTTGTTGGTAGTGTTTGCTACTTGGGCTGCGACCCCATATGCGTGTTCTCCAAGGAAGAAAATCTTGCAGCCATCTGGGAATTCCTCTGACAACGGCGGTGCTTCTTTTTCGAGGAAACGCGGGTCTTCGGAAGCCACCTCCGAGATCACCATTTGGACCGCCTGTTCGATCTCTTTGTCAGGACCCTCATAATCCTTGACAAAGGCACCCGTCTCTAGACGTTTCATGCCTGTCACGCCAATAAGCGCTGTGATCTAGTCCGTGAGTACGCTCACCTTTCAAGGGTCGCACGTGTACAAGCACTTCTATATCGCTAGTGATAACTCCGCACTTCTTCGAGTACATCTCTTCAATCCGCTCTGCTTTCATCTTCCAATGGCTAAGTCCTTGCGGTGCGTGTGGGTTGGCAACAATCTTTGGCGCACTACCCGGGATTACCACGACCTCCTCGTATTTGAACAACGAATCCGAAACAGCGACGACGCGTCCCTCCTGCAAAAAGGGCCAGCCGATAAAAGTACGTTTTCCCAACATCTCCTTGGCAATTTCTTCGGACTTGCGGTTCTCGTGGGGGTTCTGGATATGTACTATCATCGACTTGTTACGAGTTTCCGATCCATGAACGTTCACGCTATGGAATCCTAGTGAAGCAGAGTGTGGCAGTGTATCGAGAGATGGGAATCCGGCAAGTGCTTCTGCGCCGAGGAAAACGCCGTCGCATAAACCAGGAACGAGATGAAGGCCATCCAGAGTAGGGAGGTCAAAAGACTCCATGGCGCACGTGCATCGATATATAGGAGGGAAGAAATTTGGCAAAGAAGATGGGTATACAGTCGGTTCTCCAGTGCTGAATGAAAGTTTGGTGCTAGTCCCAAAGGTGTTGCGTTGTTTCTCCTCGGCTGTCAGGCGGTGTTCACGAGCTAGAAAGTTGTGAAGAATTCGTACGAATGTGGCTAGATGAACAGAAGAAAGGACGTACATGTCATGGCCCTCAATAACCTATTTTCGTCGATAAAGGGGATTTTGACAACTGCTTCCCACTCTTGCTTTTTCCCGTTAAGGTCTTGCTCAAACCCCAAGGGATAAAAGTCTAGGATGGGAGAGTTAGAATCGTACATCAAATCCTGAAATTATGTCGTGAGATTAACCAACATGCGGCCGGGATGCCAATTACCTGATATGCAGACGGGATGAGGTCCTTGCTTGCCGAGGGCAAGACACCCATTAGCTGCTCGAATGGACGGAAGGGTTTCCCAAGATCGAACTCGAACCTCATGTCCTCTAAACCTGACAGGTCTTTCGGGATACGTGAGTTATCATACCGGTGGAAGCCAATAACGGATATACCGGAGATACGAGGAGCGTAATGGTAGTTGTAAAACCAGCCCCAAGAGGCGACGCCACTGTAGTAATAGTGCATTACCCACTGCAAGCCTGCGGCATACCTGAATATCAAGGACTTCATTTGCTCTGGATTGTCGTACGATATGTTCAGCTTCTCCTATTCGCAAAACGGTCACCAGTTTAAAAAAACTTGCGAGCGTGCCATGCAACACACCTTGTAATAACTGCGTTTCCACTCGTCCATCTTGTCATTGACAGATTTCTCATATCGTGCATCAAATCCGCCCCCTTCGTCCTCATCTTTAATAGGGGCCCTCTCATACTTCCTCAACACACGATCGATGGCTATCCAACTTTCCTCATCATCCTCGTCCGAAACATCCTCCCATTGTTCGTCATCCTCGCCTTCATTAGGTTCAGATCCAGGCTCAGGTATGGGCTCTTCCATCGAACCTGGGAGGCGCCAAGTGACAAGGTTCTGGTCTTCCTCGTCGTATTCATCCCACGTAACTAACAGGTGCAGATCGGTGCTGAGGGTCGAGATAAAATTGCGGTCTCTGGAAGGAAAGGTGTTCGGCAAGGTGAGCGATGTATTGATGCTCGACCGTGTCCCACGGTTATCCATCACAAACTTCTTGACCTTGTCGAATATTTCTCGCTGTGCTCGTGTTAAAACTGATACAACACACAATTGTCGTTAGTCTCCGCAGCGGAACAAGTGTGGAAAAGTAACAAACCAAGGCTAGTGCCCTTGCGTGTCATCTCCATCTCGCGCCCGTGTTTGCGCTGCTTGCCCTTAAACCAATTGGCGTCGGCATTCTCCTTCTCAAATATCTCGCGCTCCCATATCCTCATCTTGCCAAGCACGATCTGAAGACGTTTCATGCTGATTGTACCGCTCTCGTTAAGATAGCCATCTGAAAATGTATGACATGAACAGATGTGATATAGGGAACAGCATAATGCCTACCAAGCGAAGGCAGAACCTTCTTATAAACTTCGAACAGTCTTTCCAGGCCATTCTCGTGGATATGAAGATCGGGAAGGTTGGGTAAGAAATCATTCCCAACGAATACGGCGAGAAGAATGAAGTCGTCTATAACACGTTCTAGACTATAGTCGAACGGGAGGTCGGGTTCAACGTCGCGAAATTCGAGGTTGAGGTATTCACGCAGCAAGGAAAGATGCAAAAGGTAGAAGTTCTGTGACCCTGGACTGTACATACCATGAGAAAGGAACTGCGCAAGTTGAAGGACGACGTACTTTCCATTCCCCTTTCTCTTAGCGGACGGCCCAAACTTGACTTCTTCGCGAAGGAGACAAAAATGTGGGTCGTGACTGAGTAAACCCAGCATGATCAAGTCAGCATCGAGACCATACAGACAATGCCGAACGTTTGGATTGTAGTCTGGTTGTGCGCGCGATAGGCGGATATACTCCATGATCTTGTGCTCTCCCTCCCCAGGGACTTCGTGACCTGAAAGCACGACCTGGATGTCCCTCCAATTTGCGTCTTCAGTTATCTTCTTATTGATGAAGTACCTCAGCTGGTCAGATAGTTTCGCCATGAAGACAGTTCCTGAGAAGTGTCAGGAATTGAGACACAATGACATAGGTTACGCACCTGGTGTGATACAGTTACTGTCAAACGCTTTCTCAGCCGGTAGCTTCTCCCCCTTCGCCTCTGCCTTCTCACGAACTTCTTTTGCTTCCTTCGCGGTGCGGAAACGACGACTACGTTGCTGGTTCATCTTGGCTCGCGGGGCAACACCATCCACAGCCATGAAAAAGAGCTTCTTCGGTTTAATCTTTCCAAATAAAAGGTCCACGTATGTGAATATGGACGTGAATATCTGTTCTTCGGACATTCGGAAATGTGCATCTCCATCGTTGGGATGAGAGCCTGCGGACGGACATTCAGATGGTAGAGTGTCAACTGCGGACATGAAATCATACAGTTATGTATAATGCCATTGAAGTCGAGGTATAGGTTGTCTGCGCAACAAGTTAGAAAGACATGAAAAACCGGAGTGGCTCGTGTTCCATCACCGAATTCTGGAATCTTGTTCTCTTGAATGAGTTGAGATGTTAATGGGTACCGCTCGCTGTTGAATTCATCAGCCGTACAGTCTTTACTTCGCAGAAGGTCATAACAGCTCACGAAATATAGCGGAAGAACTAGAGGACGTGCAGAGATTATTGCCTCGTGTCAACCGTTAAGGACCAGCACACACCTTCGGAATACCTTCCGCAGGAATCGTCATAAGGGACCATTATTGTAAGACTTAGAGACATAAACTCACCCATAATTTGTGAAAAGATCAAGAGTATAGATAGAGACAAAGATGAGAGTTATGCGCAAACCTCCAGCGCGGTCCCGCAGGATTGAAGAGGCTCACAGCCACCTTTTTCCGCGGAGTTCGATTTGGTAATCGTATCTTGGCAAATTAGTTACGAGTCAACGTTCAACACAAGTGTCTCATAAACACTGTCTTCGTCAGCCTGAATCACGGAAAGCAACCGTATATCCTATGCAGTCCAACGCAAGTCTAACCACTTATTCCAGTTCTTATTTTATAGAATAGCCCTGATTGACGTGACTTGTACATATATCAACACGATCCAAGGTTATCTGCTCGGTCTTCCGTCTTGTCCTACAGTGCATCATTAGGGTCTAATCTGTCCCGGAAAAACCAGACTTGAGGGGAGACGCAAATACACGGTAGTGAGGGTTACCCAGCATCTCTTTTGCACCAGCCAGAGATGGCTGCTACTTGTAGCGCCTCCCCGCGGATAACACATGCGTCATAGTCCACTGTTGCCAAGTCTCCACAGGTCGGATACCCGTGCAAACGTTAGAGGAGATGAAAAGGGTTAGGTTAGGAATGGTGGCTGCTTTGGAGGGAGGTTCGGAAGTATTCATGATGTTTCCCCGGGACGGAAACAATAGAGGAATGGATAGAATATCCGAAGGCGGCAAAACCCAGTTGTACAGAGTCAGATGCCGAAAGGAGGTAAGTTTCGTGGATCCCGGCTACTGGTCTTGACGGGAACAAAATCCGCGTCATTCTTGGAGTCTCGAGGTGCGACGTTATGTAAATATATTTACGCGATCAACACTGAGGGCTGGCCACCCAAGAGGATCTGATTCAATGTTCTTCATTGCATCCTGTGCTTCGAATACCACCTGTGTTGTTCTCACTCGAACTCCAGTGCGTTGTCAACAAAAGTGGATTATTCATTCCCAATTTACTCGAATTTTGGCCCAAATAATTCACGTGTGGGCATACCAGAGAATCAAAGGCATTCCTTCTTCCTCCGTGTGGTCTAATTTGGGTCCATTGAAGTTGACTAATTGCGCCTTCGTCTTCGCTTGACCCTGAAACTCATGATACTCATCCAAGCCTCAGGGCATGCCTCGAGGTTGGAGCCCACCGCCATAAGCTCATCACCACGGAAAGACTCCTTCGTTGGTATACCCCGTTTCGAGGACTCAGAGTCTCGCTCTTTACGAGTACATACAAAACAATCATTTCGCATACCATGCCCGGTCCGCGAGCAAAACAAAACTCCGGGAGAAAGAACCGGCACAAGGCCGTATCTCACGACAAAGTTGCCTCGGGTTCAACCTCAGTACCTACTATTCCAACAAATGTCCTCAGTAGCTTGGGTGAGGTACTGGACGGTGAGTGGGACAAGGTTGCCAAAGTGCTCTGCGACCACTTCAAGTTACCCGGTATGTCTACTGCCTGCTTTGCAAGCGATCTAAAGGGTTGAGCATCGACTAGACCTCACGACGAGGAGCGGGTTAAAGAAAGTGTACCACAACTTCAGTCATATCTACAAGCAAATGAACGACACGTACGTTGCCAGCGACGCGAACGAGCTCATTCAAGGAGGCATCATTGCCATCTACGTCAAGATGTGTGCGGACTCCATCCTCAGGAATATGCTCTTTTATCAAGGTGATAGCCTTTTCTAGTTCTGAGCAATAGCTAACGCCATGCAGAAGGACTCCTTGAGAAGATCATAACACTCATCAATAGGCCAAATACTCGTCATCTTGCCCTGAGGGCACTGACCACTATCACCCAACACGGCGGTTCTGACGCTCGCAAAGAAATCTCCAAACACGTTGCTGTTATGATCAAGCTTCTTCAGGATTTTCCGGACGACTTGTACGCCGCAGAGTTGGTCATCTCAACCATCGCACATGCTGTCACCTGTTCCCTTGACGAACTTCAGAGACCCGTCGCGAAATATGTCAAAGTGCTCCAGCTCCCCAAGCTCATCCCCCTCGTCCTCAGCTTCGTCGGCAAACCCGGTGTCAGCTTGTTCCTACTACACCACGCCCTCGAGTTGTTCGGGCATCTCACGCAGCACTGTTCACAGGACTGTTTACTATTTCCCGACATGATCGATTTCCTCGTCGCATGCATTCGTAGTGCCGACATGCACTCTCGCTTCTATGCGCTCGGTGCTGTGGTTCGATTACATTCTCCCCCGCCAGAGAAGATAGTGGGCGATCCTCATGCACTTATTGCCGCCATGCAACGAGGCTTGCCAGAACACCTCAGCAAGCTCCTTGTAGACTACGGCCCTGCGCGCTGCGAGTCGACTCTTACCCTCCGATCTTTCGCAGAGTACCAAAACGCAATGATGCAATGCTTGAAAGACCACGATTTATATAAACTCGGGCTCAAACTCGCCGAGCTCATTCCCCGGAACGAGTTTGCAATCAGCGAAGGAGGCTTCCAGGCCATCAGCGAGCGTACGGGAAGAGCAGAGTTCATCGACGTCGGTCTACCCTTCAAGATGTGGGTCGATGCACTGCCGATTTGTGCCAGGGTTATTCGTGAACGAGAAAAAGTCGGGGAAGAAGACCTCGCAGATATGCTGGATATGAAGTATTTTGTTATTCGTTCTCGTATCCCCGAGGCGATTGCGCTTGCCAAGAAGGGTATCGAACGCAACCCCAAGTCACCGTACCCTTATTACATCATGACGCTTGGTGACGATGTGGAAGTGGGGTTGCGCTGCGCAAAGAAGGGGCTCAAGTGCAAGAATGCGACACCATTCATTAACTACGCGCTCCGGGCACGCGCGACCGAGATCGCGGGAAACCTGGCTGTATGTCGCATGCAGGAGTCGACTGTGGGCGACCAGAAATGGGAGCAGGGACAGGCGTTTCTGAGCAGTGCCCTGAACGATGCACAGATCTACCTCTCTCAGGCACCACCCGACATGCGCCACCGAAAGAGCATTCTCTACTGGTACATCGTATTGACCCTCGTGGCAAAGGGTCCAGAACTGTCGACTGATCTATGGGAGCTTAAGGTATTCCCCATACCCGCGTTCCCTCGCTCCCTCTCGTGATCTCATGTGTCTTTCTACACAGAAATACAACGACTTGCTCAAAATTGCCGACGAGTTCTTTGCCGAGTTTGGTGTTGTTGCACCTGAATCACAGCTCCGTTTCGCGCATGAGCACATCTTCTCGCGTTACGAAACTGTGACCAAGAAATGGAGATCAGTCGTTGCGCGGCTTGACAGCAACAGTATCGACGAATACATCCTTTCGCGCGATAAAGCTGAGGCCCGCCTCGCAGCGTGGCTGGACGACATCCATGACGGAGATAGAGATGATAGAGATGACATCGCTGATGAACAGCTAGATAGGTCGCCACGCGCCAAGCAGTCGAAGGGTCACTCGCTGGGGCTGCACCGGTGCTCGTGGTGTGGGAATCCGAGTGCAGTATTGCGGAAATGTGGGGGGTGTGAGAAGGCGAGGTAAGATTCGGACATCTTGGCAGGACATGGCTAATTACTGGGGGTTGTTTAGATATTGTGACACGAGCTGCCAAAAGTTGGCTTGGTCAGAACATAAGGCCGAATGCAAGTGTCGCAAGACCGAGGGTTCGTCTACGTGATTGGGTGCTACACGTGTCCACATGTAGTTAGTGGCTTTATCAGGGTCTCAGCGCTTGCGGACGGACATTCAGATGATAAGATCTGCTATTTCTACGGTAGCGCCAAGGACGAAGGGTAACAGGTAGGGTACCATAGGAAAAATATATATGTCAAGGTGAAGCATAGATTTAGACATAGTACCTGTGTCTGTGAGGGGGAAACATGAAGGCATAAGAGTGATCCGTGATTGACGGGTACAAGACATGCCAGTGGTTACACATTGAGAGTGATGCGGTGACGGACAGAAGTAATGACGGATGATGATGCGTGACGGATGAAACTGCGGTGGGATCGGATATGCCAACTCAGTTGGCGGAAACCTTCAAGTTTGATGCTGTGAGTGAGTCGGTTACCACAGAACAATGGGGTGCGTGGAAGAAACCCTGTCAAGCAAGGTAATGAATACAGTCGTGAGTTCCGAGTATTGTGTCATGAGCAATGACAACTCACGAAGGCTGAGAGCGGGAGAACTGGAGAACCTGTAGATTATTGCCTCGTGTCAGCAAATACGCATTACAGACAAAAATACAACCCCAAAATCTTGACGCTCGCACATGTTAGCGATGTCAAACCTGCAATTGGTCATTGTCGGAGTTCGTATTGACACTATTAGTAGTGTTACTGGCCAGCGCAAATCGCAACGCAAACAGCAGCTGAACACTTGGCCCATTGACGTTGTATTCCTCAGCCCGAATCATGGGCATAGTGACCGCGTATTGCATTGTAAGTCCAATCATTTGTTCCGTCTTTCATTTTGTGGAGTAATAACTTGGCATGATCGTGGTTTACATATCTGCCTGACCCAAGGTATCGGGTTGCACTCCAGGAATTTTGGTCGAGCTAGACCCGCATTCGGATGAATCAAGTGAAAGTTATGGACCAGTCGTCACGAGCGCGATAGAATCCCTTGCAGACGAACACGAAAACAATTCTCAAGATGATATTTGTGTTATTACACCAGCAGATCCTTCTGGTAACTCACCTTGGCAGGAGGAAACCTTCCCATCCGATTCGTTGGACCTGCCTCCAGAGTCAGACATTCGTGTCATACCACATTGTGTTTTAGGAGGGGATTGGGATGGCGCTGTTGTGGACGCTCCACTGCTGAACAGGGAAGGTTATAATGGGTATTCAGTTATATTCGGGTATGCTTTGATGGTGCAGACGTACGCGCTTGATATCATGGCACTCGCGACACACGGCCGGATGACCCCGTTGAGGCTGTGGCGCCTTGCAATACAACAAGGATATACGGGAATAGGAGACTCGGATTGCCTCCTCAAAGGCGTTGACTACGGGGAAATTACGGGCCAGTGGGAGCAATATCCAAATTTGTTTCCAAGGTTTACAAAACAGCAGCTGGTGAAGCTCGAAGCAATCGGAGACATCGAGGTTGTGAAACAACATTTGGTGTTGCAGGGATACTTCTGGATATGGATGGCTCCCGACCGGTAGATATTCCTTTCGTGTCGGTGCATCAGGATGGATATTGATTCATGATGGCAGATTCCCAGTTACCCCGACGGAACTTGACTATGACCCACCCATGCTCCCTGACGTACATCCATCTGCGAGTCGTTCCGCGATCGAGAGCTTCCCTCCCGAAATACTGACACTCATTGCTTCATCCCTACCCCTCACATCGCTCCTCGATCTTGCAAGCACTTCGTGGTTGTTGCGTACCAGGATCCTTGGGAGCGACTACCTTGCATGCGTTTGGCTTTACGAGAACGCACCGTGGTGGATTCCTGTGCCAACTCAAACGCCAAAGAGAGATGACGATGGGGAACCACCGACCACGGCCCCTCAGTTGTATCTCGCCTCTGAATGGAGTCCTGACGTTCACCTGACTGTAGACTTTCCTGCTGGTTTAGATTGGGGATATGTCATGCGATGTGTACGATCTGGGTCAATGCTCAATCGTGAACGTATATGGAAGACTGTACTTAGCATTGAGCAAGTAGCAGATCTGGCCGAGTTGTAGAGTTATATCTATCTTTTCACTCTCTTTCCTATATGCTCGTGTGAAGCGTCTTGTGTAGAAGTATGAGTCCTCTTGTAATATGGTGATTATCAATTACGATGTTCAGTTGACTCACAGTTGATACCAAGATTCCACAGGCCAAGAGGTGAAACGAAAAAAAAAAAAAAGTGAATGAAACCCACAAAACCTCAAAAATTATGGCTCAGCCCAGGATCGAACTGGGAACCTTCTGTGTGTGAGACAGAAATCATAACCATTAGACCACTGAACCAATGACTTCGCAGGGGCACTTCGAGCTTTCCAGCTGCAGTATTCTTTGAAGACTCCGCCAGTCATAAATGTACGCTACATCAGCTTCATTTCTTCCCTCTCTCTGGACCAAAGAAGTTCAACAATCCGCCGCGCTTAGGAGCCCCTCCTCTGAACTTCGCGGCAGGCCTTGCTTTGGGTTTCCCAGCACTCTCTTCCTTGACCATCACCTTTTGTTTCGCCTCCTCATCGTTGTCGGCGGACTTCGAAGTCTTCTTCGTTTCCCTCCCCTTGCCCTTGAGTTTGGGCTTTGTCTCTTCTTCCTCTTCCTCAATAGACTCATACGACGAATAGTCTTCCGTTTCTATGATACAGTTTCAAGCAACGTCCTTGTGAAGCTTTCCAAGACCACGTACGCATGTACCCCTTTGCATCCGTCGTCGTCCGACTTTTGATGATGCGCCGTTTCTTCAGTCCATTACGGCCAATGGGGACGACCTTCCGCGGTTTCCCCCTCTTCACCATGACCGGTACGTGATCCGATTCATCGTCTTCAGTGGTCGCAGGTGGGGCTGTCGCTTCTTTCTCAGGTTCGGTCCCCTCTTCTTCTGACTCTTCCTCCTCACGCTTTGGAAGGACCCTGCTAACTCTAGACACGCGATCAACTTCATCTACGCACTTGGTCAATTACTGCTGAAGAGCGGTGAGCGAAAGAACACACCATCATCGATATCCATCATGGCTCGCAGACTCATCTCAGAATCTGATGTCACAGCACTCGTTCTTTTTAGGCGTCGCTTCCCTAGCATGCGAACTTCGCCATCATCATCCTCATCCGAGTATGCCCCCTCTTTCTTGATGGATGAACGAATGGCTGTGCTTGGTTTGTCTTTCGTTGATGACAGCTTAGACTCGGACTCTAGGTCTGTATTCACAGGGGTTTTTCTCTTCATCCCTCGCTAGATATAGCTTAGTCGGATCTCTCGCAGAGGAGTGTGCGAAAATACCTTCCCGGCGTCCCCACTCAAGATGGGAGAATCAGGCTCCACCTTGGGCCTTTTTTCTTCTCTTGTCTTCTTCGCGACTGGATCCTTTTCTTTGGTCTTTGCTTTACTCCAGTCTAGTTTTCCGGAAGGCTTCGGTTTGTCTTTGGATTCCGTTCTCGGCAACGGTACTACGGTGGAAGCTGGATCCTTCGTGCCGGAGAGTGCCTTGCCTTTTGTCGTTTGATGCTCTGTCTTTGGGGGAGGTTTCAGTGCCACCTTGGCAGGGACATCCAAGGTTGACCTAGATGAGGATGCGGTACTCTGAGCGGTAGCCCCGGCTCTGAGCTACAGAGGAGTCGATGAGGAAAGGATGTATGGCGGTGCGTCCATACCTACTAACCTTTACGTGGGGACCTGTAATCTTCCCGACAACGGAGAAAAATTCTCGGCCGCCTTTGGCATCCGCTGCGTGAACTTGGAAACTTGGAGTACAGACGAGTCCCGCATCCTGCGCTTCTCGGTTAGCTTGTCAAAACCATGTCGATAAGTGTACACACCCCGAAACGCGACGGAGATAGACTGTATATGTGCACTGAATGTATGCGAGAAAACTGTAACTTCGTTTCTGGACAGAGTTAGAATGAATGGGAACCGACATTGGTGAACGAGATGCGTACCATCCAGAGCACGCGCGTCCACTAGCAGTACTTTACTCTGGTGTACCACGTCCATCTCCTTACTGTCCTCCTCGAACTCCAGGTCTATATCCATGGCGTACTCGGATTGTTGTGTTGCCGAACGTGGGCTGACCGTCAGCGCTGGTACCTCCCCAGAGACGAGGTACGTTGGCACAGCTGACGCGTCCGTGTCGCGTACGGCGTCATGGTAAAATTGCAACTCGCTGTACGGACAAGATCAACAATGGAACAGGCAAAGAATTCAGTACGCTCACTTCTTAGCGTCGTTGACGTGAATCCCGAGTTCGCGGCTGAGTGACCTGAACGTGACCTGGAGGGCATCGTCAGTGAGATGGCACGTCGTTGTATGGCACGTAGACGAGCGTACGATGCCGTGATTGACGAAGAGCTCCTTGTCAAGAAAGTCTCTGGCCTTTTTTGTCGTCATCGTGGACCGAGATCAAGTAACATCGACGCGCTTGTGGCACTGTGGCGTCAACAATACTTGCATGGTACTCAGTAAATTGACTTGAATCCCCACGGAATTTTATGCGACATGGAACCAATCCTGCCGCGAAAACGTGTTCAGAGTCTTGTTTAAAGTGCCAAGTTATCATTGTAACTTGGGTTGTTAGCAATTTAAATTAGAGAATCAAGTTTGATACAATCGATCCCATCTGGCATACTGGATCAAACATTAAGCATATATGATACCATGTCTCGCCCTTCCAAACATGCTCATAGAATACACGAACACCGGCCATACAGCAAGAATGCGAGCGTCAGAATACCCCGACGACACCTGCAGGGGTAGTTCCGGGCACTTTCCCCGGTACGACCCGCATGGATAGTGCATCCAAAAACCGTTTCCAGCGCTCGTCAGCAATTTTTACGACGTCGAGTTCGGACAACTGTGCCCGAGTTGGACGATGTGCATGAAGGACGATCAAATACTCGGACAAATCCCCCTGCTGTCTGATCTCCAGTGTATTGTTTCCGGGCTTCATCAGCGATGAAATGTCAACGCATTGATCGGGGGTCAGCTACAATAGGCGGGAACGTGTTGTAGTATCATATTGCGTAAACAATCTAGAACACGTACGAAGAGCGGAGGGGAGAGTGCGATAATGGTACGTCTTATCTCGTCGTTGACGTGCAGAGACAAATGGTTTGAATACGGCCATGAGCATGGTGATTGTGATGTCAACGCTTCAAGGTTGGATTTGCCACTCTCTGACTTGATCCTTTTAAAGAATTCCGCGAGGTGGTAACACGCCAGTGAGATGCATACCCCCTCGCATGCTTCTCTGCTACCATAAGGTCGAGTGAGCTCAACGGTCAGATAAGTTGCCACGTACGACGGGTGAGATCTCCTGTTTACCCACTTTGACACCTTGGCAAATACACTTTCCTCCAGACGGAGGTCGATTCTATGATTATGAGTGAATGATTTCCCCTGCGTGCTGAGAATAACGGTCATCTCGCCGTCAAATCGCTGTTGGTTCGTGTCCATTGCTGACTGTTGAGGTTGACCAGACGATATTCGCGAGATATCGAAGTTTAAGTCCAGAGATGGTTCCCAGGCACTCACAAGAGGTGGAAGAATTGGACTCTGAAGCTGTAAAGCTTGGGGAGATTGAGGTGGAGTGGACCTTGGTTTGCGGGGAGTTTCTGACAGAACCCCCACAGAATCTAAATCTAAAGCGGTGAGGTCCACTGACCCTGTCCTGTGCGGTGTAGTTGCGGGGAGCGGTGTTGACGGACAAGGAAATAAGGCAGATTCGCCGTTGAGTAACGAAGTATGAGTCGAGGGGGATTGGTGGTTTGTCTGAGATATTGCTGGTCTCATGAAAGGTTCGTTTGATGATGTAGCCACTCGTTGTGGCTTTGGTAACTCTTCGTGCGACAAAACTTCCTGCATGTCATGGGTTTCCGGTATTGCCGCGGACTGAGCATCAGACCGCGTCTGTTCTAGATATGGACGTTGCTCATTAACCAACTGGACGGAAGCATCTCCAGCATTCTCAAAAAATTTCCCTCCCTCGGCCGATGGCTCGAAAGGAGAGGGTATTACACCAGATTCTGCGGTATGAGCATCCAGAGAAATGCGGCGAGGTAAGCGGCGGGACGGTACCATGCGAGCCGTCCTCTTTTTTGGTGATGGGGACTGTCCAGGGGTATGGGCTGCGTCAGACGCCAAAGATTCGCAAGCCTTGGACGAATCCTCGTTCACCATGGCGCACACTTGATTAGATTTAAACCAATCAAGATCGCGAGCGATGAGCGCTTCTGAAAGCTCGGCTTTACGTGCACGTTTGGGCTGAGGCTTGGAAAGTATTGACGGGGGGATGTTTCCGCTGGGCT
Source organism: Brasilioporus rufonigricans (assembly GCA_038089195.1). Lineage (NCBI taxonomy): Eukaryota > Fungi > Basidiomycota > Agaricomycetes > Boletales > Boletaceae > Brasilioporus > Brasilioporus rufonigricans. The sequence continues at coordinate 24,175 of JBBPKJ010000062.1, read as the reverse complement.
CCTGCGTGGTATTCGTGACAGGGGAAGAAATCTGGCCTAACCCCACCTCAGTAGGGTTGTGCGCTCGGGAGATGTCTGCTTGAATGAAACCATCCGGAACTGCTTTGACAACGTCTGGTACAGGAAGGGGTTGAAGTTGCAAGACAGGTTTTTGAGGGCCAGGTACGGGCGGGATTACAGGCGGGATCATTGGTTGTGAGTGGAGGTTAACCGGTGAAGTGCTAGTCAGCGATGGGGTGCTAGTCATAAAGGAATCGTGTGTGTAGATGTCATTATATAAATCCGGTCGATCGGGAGCCGCGAAAGTGGACCTACCTGGCAGTGACCGCTCCTTGAGGTGGCACATTACCAGGAGTATTCCTTTGGGCCAGTGTAGAAAGGGAGCGCTCAGTATCGATAATTACCCGCTGCAGCCTCACTACGGAAAGATAATCAGCTAGAGATGGACCAGGGCACAAAGAACTAACATTGGAGTTCATGCTCGGGAAACTGGTTTCTGAATGGGACGACTGCCTGCACAAGCTGCCGCAGCAAGTCTGCAAAGTCTGCAAAGGCCTGATGATGCACGAATGTATCCATGAAACCTGAAAGCGCAATCTGGATACCAAGAGAGGGACGTGGAATCAATTGACAGTCAACTTCGAGGGGGAGGAAGTTATTCACTTCGAGAAGCTCGACGATCTAGTGGACAAGGCGGTTGTTATCACGTGTTTGCCAGTGGTTGTGAGGTGCCGGTGATCCCTTACCTTGGGACGAGCAGCTGGATAGTACGCCTTCTCTGACGTTAACCAGATAGCGAGTTTACGAGCAGTGCCGGCAAAATCTTTGGCATCCTTGGATGCAAGCCTTTTGGCAAAGACCGGGAAGGCCTTTTCATTTGCGGTGATGGCATTATTCTGGGCTGATTTCATGGCCTCGTGGTCGGGGTGGGGTCCCGAAGCTGAAGGAGACTCTTCGAAAAGAACAGTCAGCTAAATTACGAAAACTCAGTCGTCGATTTGGCACCTTGAGTGGGGTGCTGCATGTTAGTTTTGAGGTAATTGAACAGAAGAACATCACGTGCCAGTGGGAGGCTGGGTGGAGTTACGTTCATCGTCAAGTCCCAAAAGTCCTGACGAGTTTACATATATGAGAAAGTTGTGAAATTCTTGATGCTGGTGGGTGCCAACTACTGGGTAAGTGATAGTACTCATCACTGGCACCATGCTGTGTTTGGGATTAATATAAAGTGTATGATGTTGAGACTCGGATGGTCAATTCATCTTCATGCACGACGACACAATCAATATCATGGTTGTACACGAAACTACACTACTCTGCCCACATCATCTTTATGGAGTATCGACGTCTCACAGGGGTTGTCTGCTCAGCATCTGATGTTGCACAAGTATTTGGCTAGATCACAGTAAATCATACCTGGTACGAAGATGAAGAGTTCACTCAGTAGATATGTCTTGAGACTGCTAAGGCACTCCTTTTGAACGAGCTGGCATGCTTGTCATCCCCTGCAGCCGCTTTCGTCATATTCGCGTACAAGAGGTCGAGCACCTTATATGCACCCCAGCGATAAAGACGAAGCCAAATCCCATGAAGAGAGAAGCAACAGGCATCGCATCGCTGGGAATGCTTGAAAGTGCCGTGACCAACGCATCATCGAGTGAGTCGTTTGTACTCGCATGCAGCTTCCGGAAAATACGCACGTTCTGGAAACAGTACCCGCAAGGCGATATACCCAACACGGCACATCTCTGCAAAGAAGAGTAGTGAAACGGGACACGGGACAGCGGGAGAAAAAGTTCATTTCTGTGAGCGGCACAGTTCACGCCCAAGAAGAGCGTTAGGAATTGAGGCAACGGCCACGATGCAATATTCCCAGTGAATGTCAAGATCAGCATAGTAGGTATCAAGACGAGATACAAGGCCGGTGATGAAGTAGAGAACGCCGTTGACGACCATGGCGGCTAGGAGTGTGTCGGCAAAGAGGAGTAGACGATGCTCAAAACTTATAACCTGTGCCTCTGCGTCTGTCACGATCGGTGTATCGGTGTGATGGTGGTTGCTTTCAATGGGAAGGGCAGACATGATAGTATGCGGATACTGTGAGTTGATATATATATAGGGTGTCATTCAAGCTACATGATGTCTTCGTGGGAGAATGTACGACGACAGAGTTGGATGACTCGTATTGCCACAAGCGAAAACTAGTTCTTATGTGCGTCGGGTACATCCATATCATAAAGATAACTAGGCCGCAAGTTGATCACTTCGTAGGTTAACCCTAAGGGGGAAACTTACTGAACTCGAGGGTAGAGAGCGATGTTGAATTAGCAAGCGCGCGCGCAGTCACAGCCATGACCGGTCCGAGCAAATCACCGGTGCGCGCGAACCAACGCACTCCATATCTCGCGTATTGAACACCGTGTGGGACATCTTCATTCTAGCTACCGCGTACTTACTGTTTTTCTTGTTCCTGTGTCTCGCGTACCCGGAGCTCATCAAGCTCTTGATATTCCCTTTTAGCTAGTACAGATTCTTTTCGTATATAAGACATACCGTTCGTACTCGAACACCTCAATCCGTTGCATCACGTGCACGACTGAGGTGAGCTAACAACCTTCATATTACCTACTCGTAACTTACTCGTATATAGCTGTTCCTATTAGGTGAATATATTAGTCCGTTTAGTCGCGCGCCCCTGTTCGATCCAGTGCCTGTTTTCTATCAAGCGAGACAAGAGGCAGGTGTTCATTCGCTGCCTCAGGCTACGCCACCAATTTTCGTCCGCCGGCGACTCATACAATTACCCCTAGACCCCACTTGCAGAAAAGGGTGGTATGGTCATTTGGCATACAAATATCAAGGCGTGGACCGTCTGTCACTCGTGATTAGTAGCAAAGCATGTTCAATCCAAGACAATTGATGTACTAGTCATACGTGAAACTACACTAATCGATCCGCATCATCGCCTAAGAGCGGCGTCAGCCTGAACATCGGGTAATGACTAATTCCCCATGCTCGTCTTTCCCCGCAGCTCCTGATGTCATGTTCATAAATGCGGTGTCGAGAGCCTGGTGCAACAAAACGAACATGTTGACAAATAGCACGATACCACCATGAGGCTCGTCATAGAGGATGACATGCGCTGTCGGCGATGTACATCATGGAGTGAGCCATTCAATTCATGCCCATATGCGAATCGGAAAAACACTCAGGTTCGGAGGGAAATACTCGCAAAGCGGCATATCCAACGTAACACATTGCGGCCATGATCTGGCCATGAAACAGGATGCGGGAGAGCTAGGTCCAAGTTCTGTTCCTGCGAGTGGCGCTGTACACCCCACAGAGCAGGGTTAATGCCGTTGAAGAGAACAAGGTGCCACATGGAGAGTGGCAGACGAAGTGAGGATAGGGACTATTACTGTCGGATATAAGAGCGGTGAAGTAGACGAGGATGCCAGTGAGCGACACAACGAATAGGAGTGTCTCGGCAACGAGGAGGAAAAATTACTCAAGAGTCTGGATCTCATCACCATGGACCGTCTTTCCAATGTGCGTGTTCCTATGAGGATGCGTACTGGGTCGAGAAGTGTCGATGGTGTAGTGTGGATATGTTGAGATATCTTAATGTTTAGGGGTTTGCTTGATGCAGCTATATCAGGATGTTCGGGAGAAGATTTGTAACTCAGGACACTAGAAGCAGCCATAGTACAGCCCGCCACCGGCCCGCTGACACTTCTTGTAGATACTTCATAGGTAGGTGATCTGTTTTTGGTACTGTTTATACTAGATACTGCCAATGGATGTTCTCAAACCTTTCAAAACGACATTGGTAATTGGATTATAATGGATTAGCAGTGAAGTTATACCCAGTATGTATTGTATTATACTCCCACTATGCGTCATTTCCATAATCTTTGGGGTGATCAATCTTCGACATAATGGCATAGCCTGGTGAGTTTCAGTGATGTTCAAGATCTGCAGCACGCTCAATGTCAAGTACAATCTTCCATATACGTTCACGATTGAGCATTGACCCAGATCGTGCACATCGTATGACATATCCCCAATCTAACCCAGCAGGAAAGTCTACAGTCAGGTGAACATCCGGACTCCATTCAGAGGCGAGATACAACTGAGGGACGGTGGTTGGTGGCTCCCCATCGTCATCTCTCTTCAGCGTTCGAGTTGGCACAGGAATCCACCACGGTGCGTTCTCGTAAAGCCAAATACATGCAAGGTAGTCACTCCCAAGGATCCCAGTGCGCAACGACCACGAAGTGCTTGCAAGGTCGAGGAGCGATGTGAGGGGTAGGGATGAAGCAATGAGCGTCAGTATTTCTGGAGGGACGCTCTCGATCGCGGAACGACTCGCAGATGGATGTACGTCAGGGAGCATGGGTGGGTCATAGTCAAGTTCCGTCGGGGTAACTGGGAATCTGCCGTTACGAATCAATATACATCCTGATGCACCGACACGAAAGGGATATTTACCGGTCGGGAGCCATCCATATCCAGAAGTATCCCTGCAACACCAAATGTTGTTTCACAACCTCGATGTCTCCAATTTCTTCGAGCTCCAATAACTGCTGTTTTGTAAACCTTGGAAACAAATCCCGAAATTGCATCCACTGGCCCGAAATTGCCCCGTAGTCGACGCCTTTGAGGAGGCAATCCCAGCTTGCCATTATCGTATATCCTTGTTGCATCGCAAGGCGCCACAGCCTCAACGGGGTCATCCGGCCGCGTGTCGCGAGTGCCATGATATCAAGCACATATGTCTGCACCATCCAAACATACCCGCATGAAACTGGATACCGCCTATTCAGCAGGGGAGCGTCCACGCAACCGGCATCCCAATCCCTTCCTAAAACACAATGCGGTATGACACGAATGTCTGACTCTGGAGGGAGGTCCAACGAATCGGATATGATCATGTCCTCCTGCCAGGGTGAGTAGCCGGAAGGATCTGCTGGTGTAATAACACAGAGATCATCTTGAGAATTGTTTTCGTGTTCATCTGCAAGTGATTCTATCGCGCTTCTGACGACTGGTCCATAACTTTCATGTAGTTCATCAAAGCCTAGTTCGACCAAAATTCCTGGAGTGCAACCTGATACCTTGAATCGGGAAGATATTAAGCCGTGATCATGCCTAGCTACTACTCCACAAAATGAAAGATGGAACAACTGATTGGACTTACGACGCAATATGTGGTCGATAAGCCCATGATTTAGGTTGAGGAATACGACGTTGATGGGCCAGGTGTTTAGCTGCTGTTTGCGTTGCGATTTGCGCTGGCCAGTAAGTAACAGCACCTATTATAATGTCGAGACGAACTCCGACAGTGGCTGACAGCAGGTTTGACATCGCTAGAATATGCGAGCGTAGTGACTTCGGGCGTGCGTTTTCGTCTGTAATGTGTATTTGCTGACACGGGGCAATAATCTTTGCAGGTTCTCCAGTTCTCCCGCTCTCAGCCTTCGTGAGTTGTCATTGCTCATGACAAAATACTCGGAACTCACGACTGTATTCATTACCTTGCTTGACAGGGTTTCTTCCACACTTCCCACTGTGCCGTGGTAACCAACTTACCCTGTTTTGCCGGAATTCACGGCATCAAACCTGAAGGTGGGTTAGCATCTCCGATCACACCGCAGTCTCATCCGTCACGCATCATCGATGTCATCCATCATTATTTCTGTCCGTCACCCCATTACTCTCAATGTGAAATCACTGGCATGTCTTCTACCCGTCAATCACGCATTGCCTTCGTGTTTCCCCCTCACAGACACAGGTACTATGTCTAAATCTATGCTTCACCTCGACATATGTTTTTTTTTTTCCTATAGTACTCCACCTATTACCCTTCGTCCTTAGCGCTACCGCAGTCATTTTGAAATAAGGGGGTTATTACCTCACTTGGTCGACTTTTTTCGTGAGACTGTCAGCTAGCTATGACTGGCAGTCATTTCACTCAGGGGAACAAAATCCCAGAATTTGGTGGTGAGTAGGATATGACCTATTGTACGTTTCGGTAACGCGTTGTAAGAACCTATATCTCAACAATTTCATGCTCGCATGCGACAGTCTATCATCTGAAATTCTGAATGTCCGCCCGCAAGCGCTGAGACTGGTAAAGCCACTGACTACATGTGGACACGTGTAGCACCCAAGCACGTAGACGAATCCTGAGTCAGTCTTGCGACACTTGCATTCGGCCTTATGTTCTGACCAAGCCAACTTGTGGCAGCTTGCGTCACAATATTTCAGATCGCTTGAAAAGCAGGCAGTAGACATACCGGGTAACTTGAAGTGGTCCCAGAGCACTTTGGCGACCTTGTCCCAATCACCGTCCGGTATCTGATCCAAGGTGGTGAGGTTGAACCCAGGGCAACGTTGTCGTGAGCTTTGTGCTTGTTATTTTTCCCCGAGCTTTGTTTTGCTCGTGGGCCGGGTGATGTCAGCGTATGTACTTGTAGTCATCAACAAAACACGGGTCTTGTAAGGTCGAAAAAAGCCGAAAAAGGCCTGAAGGCTATCTAGCGGCTTTCAAGGAAATACTCCCGTCGTGCAAGCCTTTTAAGAGCATGTTGGTTACCAAGGGTATTCAGGGCACCTGAACCACTTATGTAAGTACCACAACACTTGTCATCCGTCGCGCGTCGTCACTGCTCTCGCGTCGTATCGGTGACGTCAGAGTTCAACCACATGTGATTGTGTCTGCAGTGTTAAATTGGCAAGCGCGCACGCAGCCACAGCCACGACCGGCCCGAGTGATCACCGGTGCATGCGTGAACCGACGCGCTCCATATCTCGCGTATTGAACATCGTATGGACTCTTCATTCTATCTACCGCGTACTTACCTTTGCTCGTATACCTGTGTCTCGCGTACCCGGAGCTCGCAATCTCCTGATATTCCCTTTTAGCAGTATAGATTCTCTTTCGTATATAAGTAGTATCTTTTCGACAGGGAACACCTCAGTCCGTTGTACCGCACGCGACTGAGGTGAGTCATTCATATCTTAGTGTTACCTACTTGAACTAACCTGTATGTAGTGTTCTCGTTAGGTAAAGCAATCTACAGTCGACTCTGTTATAACCCATACCCGAGATAACCCATCCGTTCTCATAGATTCCGCATACTGTGTGTCGGTTGTGTTAGTACTCTCTGAAAACCCATACAATTTTCAATTTCCCAAGTTGGTATGCGGGGATTTCATGTTGATAACCCATACCCCTCATACTCCATAACCCATTCAGATTTTTCATCATCATAACGCATACATGTCCTTGGATAGCCCCGATTATTATACCATTAGGAGATTTTAGTTATCTAATCACTATTTTCATGTCCTCCAAGTTGGCAGCTCTGTTCTAAAGCCACTGCAATACATCAACTGTTAGATTAGCAAGTGTGCGCGCATGAACCGACATGCTCCATATCTCGCGTATCGCACACCGTATGGACCTTTTCATTGTATCTACCGCGTACTTACAGTTTCTCGTATTTCTGTCTCTCGTGTATCCGGAGCTCTTCAAGCTCAAATAACCCAATTTTAGAAGCCAAAGAACTTGTCCGTGACGCATTGGATGACTTACAGGCTACTGGGGCATGCCAATCCTCAAACCGCATGGATATCAATGAGCTTCTCAACCCAGCTGCTGAGACTCACAACATTTTCGCAGCCAGCGATGAAGATATCTTTCAGGCGGTGATGGGAGCAAAGGCGATACGGGAAGGGAGCGGCGACCATGGGAACAGCAATGACCCTGAGATGGATGGCAGTGGTCCTGACGAGCAGCGTGTGTCACGCAGTGAAGCGCTCCAGGGAGCATTGGTCCTAGGAAAATATCTCAAAGACTTTGATGATCCATTCATACGCAAGTTGGAGACGATGTTGGGTTTGGTTTGGAAGAGGACAAGGGTACTCAAGATGTAACACATGGTAGACACGAAAATCAGCAATCATTTTCATCGCAAATAGTCTTTATTTTACAGTTATATAGCAGTAGCTTAAACGTACACAGCTTATATAGCTGCTAATTTGATTCACTCTCGGACATAATTCACTTCTCATAAAACCCATACTCTCTGAAAACCCATACCCCCAGACCTATCCCGAGGGGTATGGGTTATAACAGAGTCGACTGTAGTCTGTTGTACCGCACGCGACTGAGTATTCTCGTTAGTTGCACGCCCCTGTTCGATCCAGTGCCTATTTTCTATCATGCAGCATCTCGAGAACACGATCATACAACGCGTATCGCATAGGTAGATGGATAAGTCAAGAAAACAATTACGATAGTGAAAGACTCATATACTTTCACAGTGTGCGGTATCCCTCCCATGCCCAAATGTCCTCAATGACACTTGACATATGCCGTTGTGCTAGTTTTCACGTCAACTCTGGGCAGGTACTCGTGCAAGTGGCGCAGATCCAGCCAACTTTCGTCCGTTGCTCTGTTGTAACAGTTCCCGCATGGTTCATTGGAAATGCTGGCTGTATAATTGAAAGTTTGTCTACTGATTGCCAATTGTCGACGACGGCCCCTAGTCTACCATCTAGCCCTGGCATGCGTGTGTGCACAAAGATACGAGCCAGCCATCGATCCTCCCTCAATGCTCGCTATATCGTGTTCTTATTGGTATTAACCAGCCTCTTGCCATAGCCAAAGTTGAAAGTCCATATAATCCATGTTCCCTAGTTGCTTTACAACCACTCGACTGTTGCGGGAGGCTTGGAGGAAATATCGTAGGTGACACGATTTACACCCTTCACCTCGTTCGTAATACGCGAGGAGATTCGCTTCAGGACTTCAGCCGGGAAGACATACCTGTGCGCCACAAGGCAGAAAGGGGTATGGGACGTCATAGGCTGGTAGCAACCGAGGAATAACAAACGCACCAATCTGCGGTCATGAAATCTTCCGATTGCACCGCACGCAGTGCAATCACCTTAATTTAAGACATCAGATTGCGGATACGACGGCGTTGGGATGGACAGAAACTTACCTGCTCATACGTGCGCTTGTCGCCCATCACCCCAACCGCCTTGACGGGGAGGAGAACCGCGAATGCCTGGCTGATGTGGTTGTACAGGTTCGCTCTGCGAATCTCTTCGATGTAGATGTTGTCGGCTTGTTGCAACGTCTTTACTTGCTCACGCGTGACAGGGCCAAGGATTCGGATTGCAAGACCAGGCCCCGGGAAGGGATGACGTTGGACCAGTGGTGCAGGGATCGACAGTAACCGACCCAACGCGCGAACTTCATCTACAACAAAAAGTTCGTAGTTGGTATTACGCACCTCAGTGATATAGACTCACCTTTGAACAGCTCACGCAGGGGTTCAATGAGTTTCAACTTCATATCCTTTAGCAGGCCACCAACGTTATGGTGTGTCTTGATCGTAGCGCTCGGACCCTTGAAACTAATACTCTCGATGACATCCGGGTAGAGCGTACCCTGTAACAGCCATTCAACTAAGCCTTTCGCCTCACCCCCTCGTTTCTCCTCTTCCTCAGCCGCAGCTTCAATTTTGGCAGCTTCCGCCTCAAAGACGTGAATAAATGTATTCCCGATAATTTTGCGCTTCTGTTCTGGGTCCTCGACGCTCTCAAGGCGCGAGAGGAAGAGATCCGATGCATCGACAACCGTGAGGTTGACACCGAGATCTTTGTTGAGCATCTCGTGCACCTGCTTGGCTTCATTGAGACGAAGGACACCATTGTCCACCATGATGGCGTGGAAGCTGGAGGTTCGAACAAGTCGGTCAGCCCACTCGTCATGGGTTTATTGGTGGTTGATGCATACCGATCACCGATAGCCTCATGCATAAGCTTGGCTGCGACGGTACTGTCAACACCTCCGCTAACCGCACCAATGACACGTCCTTTGGGTCCACAGATTTCTCTTATGCGTGATATCTCCTTTCCGATGAACTCTTCCTTAATGTGTAGATCATAAAGGTTTTGAAATCACTTGAAATAATGAGGACCAAATGAAACTGACCATTGTCCAGTTTGCCATGCACCCACAGATACTGAGGACAAAGCGAGATATCACTGCCTTTCCCCTTGGGCTGTGGGTGACTTCGGGGTGGAACTGGATGCCATAGATTGGCTTCGTATTGTGAGCGATGGCGGCAAACGGAGCCGTCTCCGTCCGACCAATGACATGGAAATCCTTGGGAAGGTCCTGGAGTTGATCACCATGGGACATCCAGACCTAACCAGATCTAATGATAAAAGAGCGATAGATGTATTCACGAGAAATGCGTACCTGCATTTCATCACCAAGATCTTCAAAGAGAGCGTCAACTAAGTCCTGGTCGAATCGGGTTATCTGAATGGTTGCATGGCCGTACTCGCGATGATCACATTTCGCGACCTGACCTTTGAGGTTCCATGCGATTTCCTGTCAAATGTCATGGACGCGATACGTCAGGGGCCCAGGCAGTCAGACGAAAACAAACCTGTAACCCATAGCAAATGCCAAGGATCGGGACACCCAGCTCGAAGATTGCAGGATCTGCATGTGGCGCGTCAAAGTCGTACACCGAGTACGGTGACCCTGACAGAATGATGCCTGTGGCAAATCCACGGATGAGTATTCTTGGCGTGGATCTCCGGAAGAGATGGGCAAGCATACCCTTGGGGTTGAAGTGAACGTCTTTGAGAAGCGTCGTACAGGGCATTAACTCGGCGTAGACTTTCAATTCGCGACATCTCCTGGTGATAAGGTGGCTGTACTGTAGAGCGATGGGAGTGAATTTAAGATTGGCGTATGATCATCGAAGAGAAGCATAGAAGATTTCAGACCTGTGAGCCGAAATCCAGGATCAGGATGGTGTCAAACTGGTCGTGAATTTCTGACATCCCGCACGGCTAATCGACGGTGGTTCAAGTTGGGAGAGACTAACAGTGTCGGTGGACGGTGACCGATTTCCCCCGACTTCTTATCGGCGGAGCGCCTTCCCGCTTATTGCGGACGGCTGAAATTATGTAAATCGCTGCCAACGTGTTGTGGCCGACACATTTGTTTCAGACTCGACAAATACTAGAGTACGGTACCTCAACACCTGTGATGTTGGCCACCTGCTTTGCTTTTGCACTGTGAATGGTATTATACATTCTGAAGTTGGTATTCTGGTGGTGCCTGACAAATTTGTCCCAGCATTGACTGTGCATCACGAGCATGAAATATTCCACTGTAGAATATTTTCAGACTCGCCTCACCGGGACCTTGCTCAGACGGGAAGAAATTTTACTTGATGTCCCGATACGGCTACGGTAGTGATCGGGTACTTGCTTGAACCTTCATCCACGCTGCGTATCATGCACACCAAAGTTTGGAGTGCAATGGACTCTCATTCTCGAGGAATATATTGTTTAGTCCCAGTGAAAGCAAAGGACAGACAAACAAGATGTTTGAGATTAGATAACAGCCATGTGACCTGACAGTGTCATAGGAGAGCTCCCTTGCATATATCCAGAGCGACTGGCTGCGGTCAAGCGGAAATTATGTCCGACCCATACACACCCGTCTTGCTCTCCCTTCCAAGTTCGCTGACACCGACGCTGGCAATGGAGGTAAGCCGATGCCTTATTGTGTCAATCATATATTGGAATGCCGTCATGTTCAAATCTAATTGGCCTAGGTCCTTCCCCATGGCCTCACCATCCATAGAGTCGTCGTCCAGGTCAACGGAAAAGTACGTCCTGGATAAAGGCATGTCTCACTGCGGACAGACAGTAATCCATACACCGGCAGACACACGATATTGTAATCGGTCCTGAAGACCCGAAGAATCATAGTGCCGTCAAGTATACGAATACCATCATCGGGCGATATGCCAACCGCGTGCCGGTAGGGAGACACACCGTCGAAAAGAACGGTATCACGTCCTCCTTTACACCGCTAACGAACGGTATGTTCTCCCTGTCGAACCTGCCGGTGCGCATTGCGAGCCGTCCCGTTGACCTGTTTTCTGCAACTTTATCTATGCTATGCAGAAAGTCCCGAAGTATCCCTCCATGGCGGTCCAGAAGGGTTTGACTTTCGTGTTTGGAAGAAGCTCGCGCAGTTGAACGATTCAACGCTCTTTACCAAGGCCGAAGTACAGTCAGTTGTGGCGAGAACGGACACGAGTGCGGCTATCTTCTCCCTAACGTCCACGGATGGTGATCAAGGATACGGTGGCACCCTGTATCTGGAGACGCTCGTCGCATTGCTACCACCAGTGAAACTGAGCCCTTCGATGGTCTCGCAGCACGAACTTGGGAGCATAATCATAGTCTACCGTGCAAAGCTCGTCGACCTCCTTGAAGGTCAAAACACAGTGACACCAATTAATCTGACCCAGGTAGGTGTTGTTTGAGCATGTACTTGCGCGTATATTCACCGTCGTCAGCACTGGGGTTTCAATCTTGATGCCAGCCTGCAAGAGAGTGAAGAAACGCTCAAGGTGTTGAACCATGATCTGACTATCAAGGTATATTGCACTTAATGTCTATCCTATGCGGTCAAGACTAAGTCCCCATTCGCATCGCAACCTCTCAGGCAAGCCACGTCGCTGAGCTCCAGGACAACTCCCTACCCAGTGGACGATACATCCCTGTGGCAGACGCTGATAATAGCAGTGGGGCACACATTCACGATAACAAACGCATTGGTGACCTTTTCCCTGGAACTGGCTATGGTATGTCGAACATTCTACGTAGGGACTTGGTGTTCCCTCACACGTTTTGCAAGACGATTACTACTTGTTGAGCCCTCGATCTGACCTCAAGCACACCTCTCCTCACCGGATCCCCGTCGCCGAGTTCTCGGACACGCTCAATCTCGTCAAGGACATATTAACGATTCAGAACGACCCCGTGTTGAGGCTCTCTTCTGATAAGTCCGGTCTTGCTGTCGAGTTTGATTCAAACCGTAAGCGATGCGTTCCTATCACATCCATGCTTTTGACAAGCTCGCCCCTGGCGCCCTTTTTCTCTAGAGGCAGGCTTGATGTTATACACCAACAACTACTCAAACACCGATGGATACAGAAAGAAGATCCACGGCGGCACTGGGCTTCAAGGCGATGGCTACATTCCTCGATGTGGGCTGACATTTTGATATTAAACCTGGAGAGATGGCTGATTCCTCATTTCTTTACAGCCGCTGCATTCATCGAGTTTCACGAGGTAAGGAGTATGTACTGCTATTTTTTTGTCGTTGACAAGTGATTTGTTCTAGCCGTTGTCAGCATTCCTGTATCCTACTGACACGAGCACCGACACTTTGCTGACGTCTGACGAGATTTACAACAATTATGTCCGCGCAGACATTATTGCCAGATCAAGTGAGATCAGAGAATGAAAGACTGAGAGCTTTTTCAGCATGCATTGTAGCCGTTGAACGATGGACGTGTTAACGCGTTATCTTTCCTATTCTATTTTTACTTTATGGGTAAAACATAAAAGGTTCTGGCTTGCTCTCCTGGTGGTCATGGGCCATTGCGGTGTGTCCAAGTCTTACCAGCAGAACATTTGAATGCACGTACTCAACACTGGTTGCTCGATGGGGAGTTGTATAGCGCGGTGGGTGGTAAACATACAGGTTCTAGTAGCAGTATCACTTAAATTTGGTACACTTGTCTCGGAACTCAATGAATAGCTAATCAAACAGAGTTGACACATAACTACATACGTTACCTCTGCGCGAGGGGGCCTCTCATTCCCGAGAAATATGTAGCGTTTCAAGTCCATCTGCCCTGGCTAGGCGCTTCAAGGAAACCTTCCAGTTCCCAAGCCTCCTAGCCACTTCTTGCCCAATATTGTCATCGCTTGCCCCTAGCCACCGACCACGACGTCCACTGCGTTTTTCTTCTACCATGACGTTGACTTTCGTACTTTTGACGATCCGTGGAAGTTCGGATTCTGCCAAGGCCGCAGCGACGTTGGTAAGATTGAACTGATCCCCTTTCCTGCGTCTGAAGTGTGCAACAACCGCGATCAAGAGTAAAATGGCGATTAAAATCGTCGATGCAATGACGTGCGGCAGAGAGGATACAAAAATCTGTCGCACGCTTGCTACACGACCCGGTACGTATGAGGTCCCAAGTGCACCCGAGACGTACGCTGAAAACGGGATGACCCCTGGTGATCAGGGGACAATGAGGATATGCTTACGCTTCATCGACGCTTTCACGAGCGTTGTATACCCTCGTGCAAGCTGGTCCGTCGAGAGAGGCTTGAGAACCATAGTCGTATTCTCGTAGTTCACGCCAGATGGAACGCTGTTCATCTGGTCACTTCCAAATATGAAATTGGCTTGTGTCCCGGAGCCGAGGCCAGTCCACGCAGAGGACGCAGGTCCAGAATCGGTCGATAGTCTGGACAACGAATAGGATACGAGCAACGATGTTTGTGTCCAGTCGAGATTGCCCTGTCCGGGGTGTGGCGATGCGCCTTCGGCCAGTGGTTGGACCTCCAGTGTCATTGATCCTCGTGTACGGATCTCTCGTGTTTCAATAGTGATGTTCGGTTTACAAACCAGGAAACCAAGTTTATAGTCTGCACCAACGGTGCTGAAGTCCATTGACGGAACATCGGTGAAGTCGACGAAAAGAGAGACGATGGCGATAGCCTCTTTCGTGCAATTTGTGGAGACGCACTGGATGACCGACATGACCATAGCACCGTCCGTCGGTAAGCTGCCAGTCGTATAATTAAGAACGGTGAGTGTGGGATCATGTACATTGATGCTGGTTACGGCATAGGTTGAATATGTCGCTGTTTCACAACGGTATGAATACCCAGTATATCAATCCACGCGGGAAATGAGTGTTTACGCACGAAAATAGGAACTTGGGACGGATACTTGGAGATCGGCGTCTTTTAGATACACAGATACGGCGGTGCTAGGAGCATCAGTACTATTCACGGTGACATTGAGCGAGGTCGCAGTGAGGTTTACTGGATTGGCCCATGTACAGTATGGATTGAGCCCAATGACGTCGGTCAACCACCGCGCGCTCGCTGTGGAGTTGAGCATCTTGGGTGTAGGAACGACGAAACCAGCGTATACTCCTTGCGAGTCGTCCGAAACTGAAAACGAATAAGAGAGATGTATTTCTCGCTCAGCCCAAAGGATCGCTGCAGCAAATTTTGGATCAGGCGAGAATGCTGCAGGCAATTGAATTTGCCCTCCCGCTACTGGTCTGAAGGCGTCGATAAGACAGAGTATGTGCAGAAGTTTAGCTACTTACTGGTAAAGGGAAAGTGGAGGAATAGCGCCCACGGAGAATGCCATGATGGCACCATCTATAAGGATAGGTTGTATGCTCACTAAACAATGGAATATGGGTCAACAATAATCACTGAACCGTATCGCAAGAGTTTACTCACGCGCCGCGGGTGCCAGACTGGAGACAGCCCAAACAAACCCCACTGCAACCAACGCCATGATATAGTATAACGAACAGTGTCGATTTACAACAACCATGACTGATTCAATGAAGCCGTAAGATGAGTTGGAGATGCCATTGACCGCGGTCAGCTCAACCCCGCGACTGTTTTTTGGGGCGGAAAGGAGACGAAAAAATTCTTCAGACTAAGACCGATCAATGTTATGAAGGTCCTCGGCAGAACACGCACTCACCTGGAGCTCGTTTAGAAGACTTTTCAGTGGTAATAATGCTAGACCAATGATGATGATGTTGATAGTAGTTATCGCGGATCCAAGGTTAGCTGATTATCGATGAAGTCAGCGTTAGTGAAAGCTGCCAGGGGTAAAATACTTACTTAGCAATTGTGTCGTTGCAGCGGGGGAAAATGCAGACACGTTGGCTGGGACTACACGATAGTGAACCGTATAGCAAAAAGCAAGGTACGCTATGCTAATTGCGGGGGCAAGGAACACCAATACCCATTGCCATACGGAGACGAGTAGGGATTCAAGCCTGCCCTGAGAAGTTCCGACTGGAGACAGTAGAGGGACACTGGATGTTGGAGTCTGCTCGGCATCCTCGTCGCCACTCTTTTTGCTCAGAGAATGACACGAGCACTGGTTGATATTGGGTATCGCGAGAGGAGAACCACGGTGGTCTGATTCTTGGTTGAGGATGTGGATCATCTCTATGTCGGACATTTAGCACGGCTCGAGACGGCAAGAGGCTTGGGAGGTAGAGAGACTAAAGGGTCGTCTATTTAGATAAACTCTGGAGACGGCATTGATCGCACAGTGACGCTCATACTTCCTACGGCAGTGGTCGACGTTGATGGCGAAATGGGATGGCAACCGAGTGCTTCAAGTCGGCCATGGACACGCCGACGCCGCACAGCGACGAGATCAACTGAGCGACTATAGAAGGGAGTCCTTTGTATTGTCTCCACAAGAATTGATATCCTGGGCGAGTTTCAGCGCACAGCCTGGAGATCATTACAAATAGATTTGACCATGCAGGGCAACTCGTGTTTTCCGTTGGCAATTGATCCAAGAGTTCGCCGACGGATAATACAATTATGCTATCGCAATTAAGTTCCGCACGCCCAGGGTTGCAGCCAGTATCAGGAGAGAAGATGATGCAGCCTCGGCTACGCGTCTTGGGTTAAAGTTTGGTGGTGTGCCCCATGTCCCGCGAACCCAACATCGCAGCGCCCGCCAAGGAAGTTTGCGGCGGAAGCCTGGGAGATCAGTTCACTTACAACAAGAACCTGACAAGTCGTGATTGGCTGCCAAGAGTCCACGCACTGGCAGCTCCACTCGCAGAGGCGCTGACACATCGTGCACATCGATATGCTTGTTCACATTCGAGTGTGGAGCTGGCAGATGCCACCTCCCTCATGCGTCTAGTCTGGTGAGTCTGACTCATTCAGCGCCCATAAAGTCTTATGTGATTTTGATGATGTGACAGGAAGTTTGTTCTCGACACATCCGGTAAAGTACTCGCAGACCATGGCTTGTAAGCAGTAACTAGGTGACAGCACCGATGGACTGAAGGCGGTAAAGAGTCTCAGGGCCTGGAATTTACACGCTGTGGATCAGTTAAGGGCCATCTTGTGGCACGGAGAGAACCCTTTCACGTGGAAGGTATGTGTTGAACATCGTTGACGGCTATTTAATGACCATTCCATCCCAATCTAGCCCTAAGTCGTTCTTCCCCCCTCACCAGACCTGAGGCCATGTTGCCGTTGTTTTTTATCTCGTTATTACTCGCATTCGCCCGAGCCGATCCCAGTAAGCCAGGATCGTGAACACCACTACACGGAACCTCACTGATCTCGTCTCAAACAGCATGGGTCAGCCTCCCCATAAATGTCCCTGTGGGCATGTCGGATACGGTCTTCAATAGCCCGCTTGTTCCAACATTGTATGGGACACCACCTCAGTTAATCAACACCACTCTCGACATTATGTCCGCCAAGGTTGCGGTCTATTCAAGTAGCTGTGTTTTATGCAGTGGAAACACATCCTTTGACCCCACTCTGTCAACCACGTTCCAGGTAATTTCTATATATATCGATCATCATTGCGGTTTAGCAGACCGTAATATTGGTAGGCGCTGAACTATCCATGGCCGTACAATACGGACGCCTATTTTGGAAATATGAGCAGTGATGCAATGAGTTTTGGTGGTATTCTGTCGTTACCGCAAACCGAGTTTGGTTGGGTCTCGTTCCCTACCTTTCTTACTGTAACTGGTTCTCTGACGTTACCACCAGGTCTTATTGAAGCGGGTGGTGATAGCTCACTCAGCTACCTCCTGTACAATGGACGCCTGGGTATCTTCCCCGACCCTATCAACGCTACGGCTGCATCTGAACATTTTTTATCTCAATTATATGCAAGAAACCAGCTTCTGAATCCAGTGATCGGAATGAAGCTTGACCCCTTAAATCCCAAAATTACGATCGGAGCATTGGATGAGAATGATTATCAAGGAAACTTGAATTGGGTGCCAATCACCACACCGAATAGCTCGTGGTACTTCCGGAATATATTCACCTTGGATGGGCTGAAAGGTTACAATGGCAGCTTTTTGCCAAACAGCTCCGCTACATACGCAAGCGTAAACTCGGGTATGTCTGAGGTTGACATCAATGATTTAATTGTTCACACTCCGTTTTACCCTTCGACAGTCTTCGTCAGTGTCAGCATGCCAGATCTCGATACCTACCTTACGCAACCGGGGTATGCTGGTCCAATTAACTATACCATCCAACCTGACACTGGCATTGTCTCATACGTCTGCAACTCGTCTGAGTACACACCCTATGTGGCTCTTACTGCAACTATCAACGGCGTGGATTATCCCATAGATTCCACGGGAAGCCTTTTGCGCACGTTGTCTCCGCTCGCGCAGAGGGGCACTTGTTCTGTCGGGCTGGCCGACTGGGATCCTTCAGAACCCCATATTATCTTAGGGTTACCGTTTTTGAGGAGTGTGTACTTGTGAGTGGACATATTACATATTTTAACTGCCAACGGCACGGCGGTCGTCAAGGGAAACAATGACTTATCACATCGTCTGTAAATTATGCAGGGCGTACCGCTTCCCCACGGACTCATGTCCTGGATTCTATGGTTTTGCATTTCCGTCTGGAAATATCAATCGCACGTCATCACAAATTGCACAGACGCCCGCATCGACGCCCACGCAGAGTGCTCAGTGCCTCGTATTTTCCAGTCCCACTACAACACCCTCACCTAGTTTCGCAACGATCCAACAAATGCAGATGTCGAATCAGAAGTACCAGGTATGGGGAGAGCAGATGGTGGTGAATTTGCTCGGAGAAACAGGGTTGGGAAGGAGGCGGGAGTGGAACCTGACATCCAGTTGGGTGTAACATTACCAGGTTACCATTTGGGTCCTTGCTGGTCAAGGAAGTGGTCAAAAATATATGGGTGCTGTCTTGACGATGTGTGCGCATGTGACTAAACGCCTTGGAAAATAGTAATGCCTGCGGCACATTCACCGCTGATTGAGAGGGGAGATAAAAGTGTAGCAAATCTACTGCTGGGTCCGCGCACAAACCAGTCATTGCCATGATGGTTTCAAGGTCTTGCAAATGATCTGGAGTTCGCACTCGCTCACGAGTTGGAATCGCGCGAGAACTGGACGAATACGCGTCGTAGCTCTGGGAAAGTCCGCTGAGTCATCAAATTCGGCACACATTTTGCGTCGAGACTTGGACGTGTTCGCTCACCCACTCCGAGTCGGCCTGCAAGTTCTTCCACCTGGCCGTGGAGGTCGTCTGCCTTCCAATGTCGTTTGCGCGTACTTTTCGTGCAACCACCACATGGCGCGTGGCTTCTAGACAGCCAACACCACCGCACACGATCCCCTTACGACCTACACTCTCGCCAGGCCCTCTGATTGCAAACCGGTTAGCCAGCCAGCGGTCTTTCTCCTCGTCTGCAGTCTCATCTGCGCGGTCTTCACCGCTCCTCTACTACCCCCGCTGGTCCAACAAATCGTCGGACGACCCCACCGACGTCTCGGAGCCGGAAGAGTCCGAAACAGCCGAATCGGAAGGCAAAACGAATAGTGATCATGCTCGCATGGACAACTCGCAGGATGAAAGTCCTGCTGGTTCCTCTGCCAGTTCACCTCCTTCGTCTTCGAGTGGAGATAGCAGTGACCCGGCTGATTCCCAGCCTCCCCCACCTCAACAGACTCCTACCCCGAGTTCAATAGCTAAACAGTCCGTCCCGGAAGTATATCCGCAGGTCCTTGCTCTTCCTATCGCTCGACGTCCTCTCTTTCCCGGTTTTTACAAGGCCGTTGTCGTTCGTAATCCCGCAGTAGTCGCCGCCATCAAGGAGATGATGAAGCGTGGACAACCATACCTCGGTGCTTTCCTTCTCAAGGATGAAAATACGGACAGCGATGTCATCACGGATATCAACTCGGTCCATCCGGTCGGCGTTTTCGCTCAGATTACGAGCGTGTTTTCTGCAAATACTGGTTCGGGCGAAGAAAAAGAAGAAGGTCTCACGGCTGTCTTGTATCCCCATCGGCGAATAAGGATAACGGAACTACTCAAGGCTGGCGAACATCCACCACTCGCTAACGTTGCTCCAGAAGATGCTCAAACGGTCACACCACCAGAGACACCGCCACTGTCACCGTCATCCGAGTTCGCCATGAGCGAGGTCTCCAAGATTCTCCCCGGTAAGTCACTGATAATATGATTTGTGTTGTAGGTTATGACACCAACTGGCGACAGGTCCGGTACAGACGTCCTTCTTACACAACCACCCCATTTCAATTGTCCAAGTCGAGAACCTCGTCACTCAGTCCTACAATAAAGACGACCAGTATATCCGTGCCTTCATGTCAGAGATTGTCTCTGTGTTCAAGGACATCGCTCAGCTCAATCCGCTCTTCCGCGATCAGATTACCAACTTCTCGATCAACCAAGTTGCTTCGAATGTTTTCGACGAGCCCGACAAGCTTGCAGATTTCGCTGCGGCTGTGTCAAGTGGCGAAGTTGGCGAACTTCAAGATGTTTTGGAGAGTCTTATCGTAGAGGACCGGCTGCGCAAAGCGCTCTTGGTGCTTAAGAAAGAGCTTATTAACGCACAATTGCAGAGTAAGCTCTCTCGCGACGTCGACAGCAAAATTGCCAAGAGACAGCGCGAGTACTACTTGATGGAACAACTGAAGGGCATCAAAAAGGAACTTGGCATGGAGTCAGACGGCAAGGACAAACTCATCGAAAAGTTCAAGGAGCGAGCCGCCGCGTTGAAAATGCCCGAGATTGTTCTGAAAGTCTTTGATGAGGAGCTGAATAAACTCATGGGCCTAGAACCTGCGGCCTCGGAGGCAAACGTGACTCGCAACTATCTTGAATGGCTCACCCAGGTCGGTTTTCCTTCCTTGATTCTTTTCATCTCTTCATCCTTTTTTTAGATCCCTTGGGGCCAGCATTCCCCGGAAAACTATTCTATTTCGCATGCACAGAAGGTCCTTGACGAAGATCACTACGGCCTCAAGGATGTAAAGGATCGTATTCTCGAGTTCCTTGCTGTGGGCAAGCTCCGCGGGACTGTCGAGGGCAAAATTATTTGCCTGGTTGGTCCTCCTGGTGTTGGGAAAACCTCCATTGGGAAATCCATTTCACGAGCATTGAACAGACAATTCTTCCGGTTCTCGGTCGGTGGTTTAACTGACGTTGCCGAGATTAAAGGGCACCGCAGGACATACGTAGGTGCACTCCCAGGAAAGATCATCCAAGCCTTGAAGAGGGTTGGAACTGAGAATCCCTTGGTGTTAATCGACGAAGTGGACAAGATTGGCAGGGGAATTAACGGGGATCCAGCTAGCGCGCTCCTAGAAATGTTGGATCCAGAACAGAACAATGCATTCCTAGACCATTAGTGCGTGCCGGCTTTCCTTTATCGTGGTGTTGAGTGGTGGGTTGACCTGGCATATCCAGCATGGACGTCCCTGTCGACCTCTCCCGTGTTCTCTTCGTTTGCACTGGTGAGTAGCCACGTCACTTACTCTGCGAGAACTGTACCCATGGATCTATGTTAGCGAATACTCTTGATACCATACCCGCCCCCTTGCTTGATCGAATGGAGGTTCTCGAAGTCAGCGGTTATGTCTCGGAGGAGAAATGCGCCATTGCGGAGAGATACCTCGGTCCCCAGGCAAAGGAAGCCTCTGGCCTCAAAGATGCGGACGTCCTTCTCGATCCATCCGCCGTAGATGTGCTCATCAAATACTATTGCCGCGAGAGTGGTGTACGAAACTTGAAAAAGCACATCGACAAGGTATGTTCCATAGGGGCCCTTTATCCTTCGCCACAACAACTGGTTGTCACGTTCGCAGATATACCGGAAAGCAGCACTCAAGCTGATCCTAGACGTTGGGGAGGACGTGTTCCCAGAACCGACTCCAAACCCTAAAGTATCTAGTGCGGAAACGCAGACCGTAGAATCCCAGGAGCCACGACCAAATGAACCGAGCGAACCTTCTGCCGAAACCTCGACCCATGAACCATCAGAACACAAAACCGTGACAACTCAAGAGCGCCAACCACTCAAAGTCCCTGAGAACATCCACGTTAGGATCACTCCGGAAAACCTGAAAGATTATGTCGGCCCCCCTCTGTTCTATAAGGATAGGATGTACATCACACCTCCGCCGCCCGGCGTTAGTACGGGTCTAGGTTACTTGGGCAATGGGTCAGGCGCCGTCATGCCAGTCGAAGCCACGGTAAGTGCCTAGCTGATATTTCAGCAGCAATTGAGCTTACGCGCAACCGTAGAGTATGCCAGGAAAAGGCGGTCTGCAACTGACCGGAAAGCTTGGCGAGGTCATCCGAGAAAGCGCTCAGATCGGCTTAAGCTGGGTCAAGGCGCATGCATATGAACTCGGGATAACCGCATCACCAGACGAGCAATTCTTGACCGATCGCGATATCCATGTGCACATGCCCGAGGGTAGCATTGGCAAGGAAGGGCCGAGCGCCGGGACTGCTATCTTGTCTGCCTTTGTCTCACTCTTTACAAAGACGCAGATAAATCCTGACATAGGTGAACATTTGTTTGCTCCCTTGAAAGTACCCGTCGCATGTAGCTAACGTGCGCTATCTTGTAGCGATGACCGGCGAAATCTCGCTCGTGGGTCAAGTCCTCCCTGTTGGTGGTCTGAAAGAGAAGATCCTCGCTGCGCACCGAGCAGGAATCAAGACAATCCTCGCACCTGCTGCAAATCGCGCTGATATTGAGGAGAACGTTCCGGAAAGCGTCAAGACCGGAATCCGCTTTGTGTACGTAGAAGACGTCAAGGAGGTACTGCACGAGGTATTCAAGGGCGAGGCCGTCGCCGAGCGGTGGAAGGGCACCCTGTCGATATGAATACGAAAGCCTCAGGTCAATATGCAGAGCGACTCGAGGTTACGGATGTGATGTGGAAGGCGTTGGATATAGCATTACCTTCATCGATCTAATCGACTGGGAACTCCGGTCCCTTGACGGTCTTTCGGGCTGGTCATCTTTGTTAGACGCGGCTCAGAAGGATGAGGACTCAGCTGGAGCGGGTGCAACGAATCCCTGCAGTCGTCCCATGTCCACGCCCTGGACCCCCTTTTTTTCACGCGGAAATGGCACATTCTAGATATCGTTTTGCATGGCATACATAGAGGTCATCATCTCCTTTCATCCCTCGTTTGCTAGTCATCGCATCTATATCTACATAAAGCCTTCACAAACCCATGTATCATTACTACACCTGCGCAACCCCTACTCACAATTAAGCATTGGATTTCAGTGAGACTTTGCTTGCGCTCTCGAAAGCGGTGCATGACCACAAATACGCACGATTCAGGCACATTCAGCAATCCCACATATCCTGATACATGTTTCAACAGAAGGTATCAAATAACATTGAAACTACGACAATATACGCCATTTGAAGTCGATCATAGAATATGAAAATAATGTCATGAAGTAACTGAGGGAAAATGGTCTAGACGAGTATACATCATTCTTGAAAACTGCCTAGTCATTGCTCGAAAAGTGCGACCGAACCGACACAGTAGGATATCGTGATTTTAATTCGTCTCATTCGGGGTTCCAGACGTCCAGTAAAGAAGGGGTTCGCACATGCTTGTCGATGTAGGTGGCGAGTCGTTCATCGCGCGAGTCCACGAGGGTGTCCGACTCTCCACAGCGTCGCCACTTTGCTTCCGCCAGTCATGGATATATTCGATCCAACCAGTATCGTCTTCAGAGACCGTCTCGTCTGTGACGGACGAACAGTCGTTGTCTTCAGGTGCATCTTCAGCGTTCCCGAGTCGAACGAGATAGCTAGCGCCGCATCTGGTAGTGAAGATCTTAGTCCAGGAAGTTTCGATTTGAGATAGGATACAATCTTTGGATCGATCTCGACTTTTTCGACGATGAACGGAAAATTAGTTTGATTTCCCAACAGATCACGACGGTCCTGATGTATGGATTCCATGGATACGAGGCAGCTGTTCGGTGAGACCGATCTCTGGTTGATCCACTTCCCAAATACTTCCAGATCAATTGCCAGCAGGGAATCAGGAGCATCCCGTTCGTGGGCAAACTCATTCGTATTGTAATATGCGCCAAAAGGCTATTCGGAACACGCGCCCATCCGGCATTTGCCTACGTTGGGCAGTACGATCGTTCGATCGAGTTGCTTTG